>JBBPCZ010122178.1:0-26800 GCA_037974445.1 Brycinus macrolepidotus | reverse complement strand
CTCGAACCTCCGCTGATCAAAAGAAGAGGAAGACATTCATCAAGACTCTTTTCAGTCTTGGCCCCCCAGTGGTGGAATAAACTCCCTCTTGCAATCAGATCTGCGGAGTCATTCGCTGTCTTCAAGCATCATCTGAAGACCTGCCTCTTCAAGGAGCATCTTGGTGACAAACCAGTCCTCTCTCTCATTTCTTATACATCTTTTCCTATATGTTTAAAAGATCCCTGTGGCACTTACTCTCTTAACTGTTTTTTCTTATTTGTGTATTACCCTCTGACTCGTTTTTTCTCTTTGATAGGGTTTGTTAATGTGTGCAACTTAGCTAGCAGTAACTTGGTTAAAAGCAGATGTTGATTTAAGTTTAGCTTTCCAGGTATGAAGAACAGATGTGGACTAAAGCACTAATGTACGTAGCTCTGGATAAGAGCGTCTGCTAAATGCCGTAAACGTAAACGTAAACGTAAATTCTAAAACATCAAGTTATAAGTCATACAGTGTCCTAAACTGCAACTACAAGTCTGTGTCAGCTGGAAGTTGTTTGAGTGGGTAGAGCGTAGTTTTGAGGATGTATTTTTGAAATAAGACTTGGATGAATTGACTAAAGTCTGTAAAACTGAGCATAAGTCCAACATACAAATGCAGTGTGTCTGTGACAACTTGAGTTTTTCTTAATTTTTAAAAAGGTTTTCTAAGCTCAGTTTAGGCTGTACAATTTATATAACTTCGATCCAACACTAAAAAGATAGCTAAAGTCTGATATAACTATGCTGATTTAACACAAAACTCTGCAGCTGGTTGTCTAATTTCAGGTCGACCTGACTATCAGTTTTTACACTGTATCTCATAACACCATTAATGACAATAGAAATAATAATCACCTATGGCTTCTGCACTGCTCTGAGATACTTCTCCACACACACACCGTAAACAACACACTGTAGCTCTGCTCCTGGCACAAAGCATAGATGTCTTTACAATACACAAGGGGGAAAGCATCAATCATAAAAGTTTATTCTCTTGCAGCTTGTAAAAATGCATGAGTGGAGAATTGGATTCAGATCATAATGTAATTACTACCTGAGAAAAACAGAGCATGCATCTAAACACTGCACCACAAAAACAAAATATACTGTACATGCACTAACACTGCTCTATCATTATTCACATAGGTACACTGATCAGCCACAACATTAAAATCACGAACAGGTGAAGTGAATAACATTATCCTGCTACATATCCTGCTGCCCTGCTGTATATTAGGCAGCAAATGAACAGTCAGTTCTTAAAGTTGATGTGTTGGAAGTAGGAAGTATCTGAGCGACAAGGGACAGATTTTAATGGCTAGATGACTGACTCATAACCTTTTCAAAATGACAGCTCTTGTAGGGTCTTTCAGGTATGCAGTGGTTAGTACCTACCAAAAGTGGTCCAAGGAGGGAAAAGAAGTTAACTGGCAACAGTCCAAGACTCACTGATGCATGTGGGGAGCAAAGGCTAGCACAAATTGCTAAAAAGCACAAATTTCTAAAAAGGTTCATACTGGCAATAATAGAGAGGTGTCAGAACATTCAATGTATCGCAGCCTGCTGCATATGGGGTTATGTAGTGGCAAATCAGTCAAACTGCCCATGCTGACCCTTGTCCACCACCAAAAGTACCTACAATGGGCACACGAGCATCAGAACTGGAACACGGAGTAATGGGAGAGGGTGGTCTGTTCTGATGAGTCACATTTTCTCTTATATTTCATGTGGGAGGCCAGGTACATGTGCATCGCTTACTTGGGGAAGAAGTGCTAGCCTTCGCTCCCCACATGCATCAGTGAGACTTGGCCTGTTGCCAGTTAACTTCATTTCTTTCCTTGGTAGGTACTAACCACTGCATGCCTGAAACACCCTACAAGAGCTGTCATTTTGAAGATGTTCTGAGTCATTCATCTAGCCATTAAAATTTGTCCTTTGTCATTCAGATTCGTCCTACTTCCAACACATCAACTTTAAGAACTGACTGTTCAATTGCTGTCTGATTTATTATCTATCTATTGTCCATTGTCTGTTGTAACCTGCACTCTGTTGAATGTTGTATACTGCCATATGTTGCACCGTGCTCCATAGAGAAACGTTGTCTCATCTCACTATCGTGTACACAGCTGCTGATGACAATAAAGTAACCTTGAACCTTGAAGTGGTACCAGGTAAGCGATGGAAGAAATGCTACCAATAAAGTTCTCTGATTCTGATTCAGGATGCACTTTGGGAAGAAGACAAGCTGGCAGAGGCGATGTAATGCTCTGTGCAATGTTCTGCTGGGAAACCTTGGAAAAAAATTCACCTAAATATTGTTGCAGACCAAGTACACCCCTTCATGGCAACGGTATTCCCTAATGGCAGTGACCTCTTTCAGCAGGATAATGTGCCCTGCCACACAGCAGAAACTATTCAGGAATAATTTGAGGAGGAGTCCAAGATACTGACCTAGCTTCCAAACTTCACAGACCTCAGTCCGATCGAGTATCTGTAAGATGTGCTATAAGATGTGCTACTCTGATCCATTGTTTTAATAGTGCCACCTCACAACTTTCATTACTTACAGGATCTGTTGCATCTTTTTTATCCCCAGATGTTTAATGGGTATGGTACACTTAAGGCCCTCGACTCAGACTGTGACGGTGTCTGTATTTAACTGAGCTTCACAAGTCAGCTTTAAAGCCATCACATTTTCTAACAGCCAACACGTACGACAAGGACATTAATATGCAAATGTGCCATTTAGCCCCTCTGGTTCTCAAGCACAAACTGCACTGCTGAATAAAATGTGTGGCCAGGTTGCAAATGACCCTCCTGAGTGCTGTGCTAATTGAGGTGCTGTTTAACTAAGAAGACGTAAACACACAGTCAAGAACTCCATCTCAGCTCAGAATTAGGCCAAAGGCCAGCACAAAGAGGAAACTGGCTTTTCTCTGACTGCACAGTATTGATCTTGGTGCTGGTGGTGGGTGTGGGGGGTTGAAGTCAACTTTTTTGAGATTCTTTTAGAGACATGCTTAGTCATCCTTCAGTGTTTACAACGCCGATTGTTCATGCAGGAGTTGGCTTTGATCACGGTCTACTACAGGCTTATTTCAATGACACTGGATAAAACTTAGGCCACCTTACATTAAATTTAAACACTCCTTACATTCATATACTTGCAGATATCATCATCAAAAGAGAGAGAAAATAGGCAACATTTCACTTGTATAAAGCAGATGATTGTATTTGAGTCTGCATCTCCATTCAACAATACTTTTCAAGCAGAGTCCATAATGGCTAAATACATTCAAAACATCTTTAAAAGAAAGCACAACTTTTCATCACTTTCTTTGCACTGGCTTTTGCTCTTATGTTTTCCTGTTATACTAGATGCAAAAAGAGGGTATGGCACAGCGAAAAAACAGGACCAAAATCCCAAATCTTCTCTCTTCTATTGTGACACAAATAAGTCTAAACTGGGCCAGACCTGTTTAGAGCGTTCTGAACATTATAAAGGCTCTTATTTGCATGTTTAGCACTCAGCCCCTCTGTTTCTGTAGTCCACATGTCTCTTCTCTTTTTATTCTTTCCTCTAGCTCTCTCATTGCCTGAATCACTTGCTCAGGTACCTCACTTAGCATGACTTGTGCATTTTTTGGTCATGAAAATCAAACCCGTTTGAAAATATCAGGAGGTCCAGAGTGATCTGAGGCCTCCTGATATTTCTAAATGGGTCTGATTGACAGGAGGGTTAAAGCTCGACTCGTTTCCCCTTTCACACTATCAGATCACCCGCGCAATCTGTCTCTTCTGATCAAGCTCCCAACCTGAAAGCATCACTTCAGATCGTGAAAGGTGGTCAGAATGGGCAGATCAGGGATAAAACTGGACTAAAATCCTTTAGTTTAGGCACAGATTGAAAGAATTTTGTGGGTACGTTTTCAAACCATCAATGTCTTTAATCAGTGGCCCACAAGTCTTTCAGCCTCATGTATCTATCAACCAATTTTTTTTTTTCAGTCACAGTGAATGTGAAATTTTATTGCATTTTCCTTTCTTACTGGAATGAATTTCTGAGTGAAAGAGGTGGTCTGGGTGTGACAGGTACTGGTGGTGGAACATGATATTACTGGTTGTTATTATTATGATTGCTATGTTTTCCCCACCTGATGCTATCAAAAGTCAGAAAACATTTTAGAAGTGGGTAAAAGTCACTTCACTTGCACAATCAAAGATTAGAGGAAAGCAAGAATGTTATCTTTTACATTTACCGTGTTTGGAAGATGCTTTTTATCCAAAGCAGTATTCTGGGCTATGTATGATATGATTCATCATGAGATATATGACGAATCGTGCTTAACATGACTAGCAACATTCACTAACAAAGTAAAAGGTTTAGATTGAGCTTAAATGTTTCCCAAGACAAATACTCCTTTTTTCACATAAGTTTGTTCTTGTAGGGCCATCACTCTGACAGACGCTTGTCATAACATGTCACGCAAAAAATCAACAGATTAGTCATTTTATGTGTTAGTTAAATGGGCGCGTCTTCTCAAAGTGGACATTTGCTAGCCATGTTGAACAATACAAGCTACTTTCTAGCCACATCAGCATCAGCAATTTAAAATCATCTTTTCTCTATGTGGCAATGCAAAATCGATTCAAATTTTGAGTAGTATTTTACTACTGCTTATGCAACAACTACTTGATTGGTTGATTACTTATAATGATAATAATCATCTCTATCTCAAAGGTGAAAGACTACTCTTCAATGACTTCCAGATATTAAGGCTTAGACTGTAGACCTGCCTAGGCCTAGAGTTAGAAAAATAAGCCGACTCTCAAAAGTGTACAACGCCCTAAATAATGTGGAAATAAAGTGACAATACAGAGCCTGATTCTCATATGGCAGCACGTTACCTGATAGCTATCACCGGCATGGCCTACATTTAATTTCCTAACAGGATATTGGCTCAACCCCTGTTGATAAATGCACAGTGACAAAAAGAGCGCACAACAAAATAAGGAGACAATGGAAATAAACAAGAGACAAGAAGTGTGAGGACTCTGGAAGTGAAGGGAAATCAAGAACCATTTTAATAGCAGGCTTAATGAAATGCGCTTTTGTATTGAAGCACTCCATGTTCCCCCGGTCTGGCACTAACATAAAACCACGTCTTTGTGGTAAAGATGCCACTGCGCTAGCATAGCACTTTTTCAGGGAGAACGCTACAGTTTTAATTAGAGCTCATTTTCCCAGAATCTAATTAGAAGTATGAGAGTGGGGGGAAGTGGAGGTTGAGGGGCATTAAACACAAATGAAAACTGCTTTCTGTGTCGCCTGAATTTAATCTACAAAAAAACCCAATAACTAATAACACCATCCCCCTCCAAGGTTGGTGCGGGGAAGGAAAACAAAAAACCAACAACAAATCAGCGCAGAGTTGCAGGCTCTCAGCATGCTCTTCAGCTAAATGAAGGAGAGGTGAAAAGAGGACAAGAAAAGAGGGGCATGTGCCACAGGTGGGTCTAATTAGTCAACTCATTGTAACAGCAAAACAAGCCATTAACACTGAATGAAGAAAGTAAAACTCAGTTCTACTAAGAGTTTGTCATTTCCTTAAGACGAACAGCTCCTTTTTGGCCAAAATAAAATTTAAACCACTAAAATTTAGATCCAAAGTCTGGCACAGATCCAGTCATTAATATAACGGTGTGAATAGCAGTGCATGGTACAGGCGAACTTGGTTTTGTCAGAGGAGCAGCTGGTGGCCTAGTGGTTAGGCCACCAGCTGCGATCAGAAAGTTGAAATCAGAAAGTTCGAATCCCAAGACTGCTAGTGGCACCTCTGAGGTTCCCTTGAGCAAAATACCGTCCCCACACACTGCTCCCCGGGCACTGTGTTCCTGGCTGCCCGCTGCTTCACTTGGTGAATGGGTTAAATACAGAGGAGAATTTCATGCTGTTCACACTGTGTGCTGTGTTCACGTATGACAAAAATGGTCACTTTACACTTTAGCTTGAGTCTTTCAGTGTCCAGTCACAGCAGACTTTAATCACAGGAATTCTCGATTTATAAAGGAATAAAAAGTTTTTTTCTGAATATTACTTTGGAGTGCTTTTATTGAGTTATGGTGTTGCAACTTCGAGCAAGGCGTCAGGAGAAGATGTTTGGTGTTTGGATTCTGCCATTTAGTTGCATTGAGAGCTCCCCCTTCTGGATGTTTGCAGACATAAGCAATCAACTTCCTACAGCATGTTTCCCCTGTAGTCCTAATAATCAAAATCACTTTTGAACTTGTGTACCCATATTCATAATGTATTCACTGCATTTTTAAAAATAATTTGATTCCCAGCAATGCCAAAGCCATCCCTGGCTAGGAATCCAAGACAACACAATTGGTCTCGCTCTCTCTGGGTGAGTAGGATGGCTCTCCCTCTCCCCCAGTTTCTCAGTGTGATGCTAGTCAGTGCAGGTGTCTGTTAGCTAATATAACTGATATTTGTTCTCCTCCAAGCGTGTTGAGCTGTCTAATGATGCTGCATTAGTGGCAGTTCATGTGACTTGGAGGAAGCATGTGCTACCCTCCCAGTGTTGGTGGTATCGTAAGATTGGGTTAGCTATCAGGTAGAACTGGACATGACTGAATTGGATAGATAATGAAAAAAGAAAACTTGTTATAATAATTCTGCGGGATGAAACTATTCCAGTCCCACAGGTGTTTGATGACACCACATACATATGACAACAGAATTGACTTGGAAGGGACTACCATCCAACCTGAAAAAAAAAACATATAGGGGAAACACAGCAACTGTAAAACTGTATTTGTCAGTATGTACAGGCAGAACATTTTCTCACTCTGCCTTTTGGATCCAGTGATCTACTGTAATCTAGCAAGTGTGGTGCTGCCAGCAAAACAAGCTAAACTGAAAAAAAGTCAGGATCATTTTGACCCATAAAATCAGGGTGCGAAATATCAGGGGGCCCAGGACACACATCTGACACTTGAAGCCCCCAGAAAACCTCAACAGTAAAATAGTGGGGGTCTGTGGAATAATCTTTGAACCAGCAAATGACGCAAAACGGTTAAAATGAGCATTTGCTTTGTTCACCTCCCTCAAACAAATAACTTGTTGTGTTTTGTTTTGTTTTGTTTCGTCTTTTTGTCCTTCCACTGCATCATACCGTTTAGGCTAACCATGGGTTATGCAAAAACTGATCTATAATCTCTCCTACATCACAACTGTTTCTGCAGGCCACCCTTCCTAATGTTCTGATTGGTCAGTTCAGAAAAAAAACCCAAAGACAATCTGCTTAAAGGCTTCCACATTTCCAAATTTTTCACAAACATGGTGTGCACTGAAGGTATAGAATTTCCACTTTCCACAAAATTTCTCTGCTTTTCTCAATGAGCTAAAAAGTGAAAAATAGTGAATATCATATGACAATATGCTTTTATTTTGTCTACCACCAACTGAGGCTTCTAACATTGTAAAGACAACAAAACCTCCTGTGATATTTTCCTTTATTTCATACATAGTGTTATGAAAAGTTTTCCGTCTAAATCAAGAGGAAAACGAGATGACTGTTCCATTATCAATACAGAAGCATTTCCTGGAAGTCTCGCTGCTGTTGCTTAATAAATGGCCTAATTTGCTACTTTAATGAATTGAGTAAGTGGAGTGGACTCCGAGCCAGTGGCTCAGTGGTTGAGATAGATGTGTCATGGGACTACAGAGCAGGAGGCTGTTGCCATGCCAGACAGAGCTACCCGGCCAGGCCACAGTCTCATTGCTTACTCTGCAATCAGACAGAGTAGCCACAGCGCATGGAGCCAGAACACTGTCCAGCTGAAATAAACACTCAAATCAAGCTGGAACCAGAACGATGTGCAATCAGTCCAGATGAATCCACTCACAGTTCAAATGAGAAATGACCCTTAACCATAAACAGGAACATGAGAGCAATTAAACTTGACAGAGAGATGCACAGGAGCAGAGCAAGTACAAAAACAATGAAAAATAGGGGAAAGATGACATAAAGCATGTTTGATTTTATCTGTCCAAGTCAATGAGTAAGTTTACACGCACACTAATACTACCATCATTTTTCATATCAGATTATACTCATGGTCATGCTAATAGTATACTGTCATTTCCAATGTGTCAGATACCAGATACAATTTAATCATGTTACAGAGGTAGATGAATGGTATTGGAGTCTTCCCAGAAAAATAGCAAAGACTGCTTGAATCCAACTAACCCAACCCTTGAGTCCAACCTCTACATGGAGGGCAGCTGGATTTCCAAAACTGAAAACTAAAAATACCCAGATTGTCACATTATTTACACTCAATAATCACATTAATCCCATAAAACTTTAAACGTTAACATTTAAGACGTAACACTGAGCAGCAAATCTCATTCTTGACTAATGTAGACAGACAGTTTGCCCATTATCAGATTATTTAACTACATGTAAATGTGTTTGATGATTGTTTGTCAAACAAGTTATTTCTAGCTGTTATCAGATTTTTTTATACAGAAATATACACAGTTAAGTCAGTTATGTGATCTTAATGCATTGTGCTCATACTTGTGATTTCCAGCAATTATCAGATGAATTTGTACATCAACACGCTCAATTAAATCAGTTATGTGATCTTAATGCAATGTACGGATTGCTATGCAATTCCACAGTGTCCTATCATCCCTCTGTTCCATTTCCTCACTTCCCCTCACCAATCTGTCTGTTACTTTGTCCCGGGCACTCTAGCAGAGAGGCATTGTACTTCAAACAAATATCCATAAAAGAGCAGACTCCATCTGGCTGACTGGCATTCTGCTGCTTTTTACGAGGCCTTAATGACAGCTAAATATTACTGTCAGGAATGAAAGGCGAGCTCTCAATCACACACTAATAATCCCCATAAAGTCAGGCGCTCCAAAACTCACACCAACCCGCCAAAAACAACTCACAAAGAGGTGAACTGTAACTACGACGCAAATTATTTTGCAATTACTTAACATGACAGAATCCATTACAAAATTTCAAAAGAGGACACTAGAATAAACTGGGCACATAATACAGTTACACGCTCATCATGTGCTGCACTCTATATTAAGATCTAAATGTATGCAACAGTCCCTCCTAAATGAATGTCCCTAATTTAAATTTGAATTTCAGATGAACAAGTGCCACCTAGTACTACTGCTATGGGATTAGCTTCCAAAGTATGCAGACACTTAATATTTTTCTGGTAACAGTAGTATTTACTTGAAGTATTTTGTTTGTGAGGAAAAAGGAACCTTTGAGTTTGGCTTTTATGCAGCAAATTTGATGGATAAGCGTATGCCAGCAATGCTCAGACAATAAAGACTAGGGGTGGCGCAATATCTCTTTTTTATGTCCGATACTGATACTGATACCGCAACTTCTAGTATCTGTCGATACCGATACCAAATCAGTCTTTGTCCCTCCCTTAGATAACTAGGCTGATAATAATACATTTGACTGGATGCACTTTGAATCCGAAATGACTCCTTGCTTCCTTTATAGTGTGCTATGGAAGTTTCAACACCTATATAGTTCACCGTTTGTCCATAACCGAACATGGCTGAATTGCCTGTTGCTCTTTGTATATATTACACACTATTTGGGTGAACGAGCCTGTATTTTAACCCTTAAAAGAGCATATTAGTAAAATCTGATTTCAACAAATTAAAAAGGGTCTAAAACAGTCTAAAACTGGTGTTTGCTCTCCTACACACTCGCTGTTTGCTGCTCTTTCACTTGGCATGCTGCCGTCTGGCCGCTCTCTGCCCCCCCCCCGCTCCATCTGCAGGTTTTCCCCACCCACTTGTGGGTGGAAACTATCCTGAAAGTTCTCCCGGGTTCAAATATCTTGTTTTTTTCCGTTTGCTTCTAAGACCTAAAATAAAATAATTTTATTCAGTTTTGTTCTTTATGGGCATTTGCGTGTGACGCCATTTTTAAAACCCCAGTAGCGGTTATTATTATTACATGTTTTTTAAATTACAGTAACTTTGGTTCTACGTAATATAGGAACAATAAACAAAGCTCAGCATGACATCTGATACCTTGAGCATCAACACAAACTGTGGGAACCTCTATGTAAGGAGCTGTTTTGCCGTATGATGACAATTTACCACTTGTTGCGCTTTCGGCACGGATCTGTGCCGCTCGTATTCTAAGATTCTAAGATAGTGCAGTGCATAGGGAGTAAGAAATCTTTTGAAACACAGCATTACTGCTTATCTGTGTTGCTCTGTGTGGCTCAAAGTTTAGTTTATGTGATAGTTCATGATGATTTTGGCTCTTATCAGACCGACCCGCCCCTGCTAAAGACTACAACTAGCTAGGTAGATGGGCAGAAGGCAATAAGAGAAATTCCATTAAACATTATTTCTTTTGACAAATTAAACATTAGGATGAAATGTGCTTACTTCTGAGTAAAGATGTTAGATCAGCAGATTTTTGCTCAAAACACACAATCGATAATTGACAAACTGTACAGTAATTTGATTTTGCCCAATGTGTGTTGTAATCTAATGAGGTAAACAAGGTGAGGCAGGGTATTTGAATGCTGATGCTACACCTGTACTCAACACGTCTCTTGACTCCTGATGCTAATAGCCAGGTGCTTTTTTGTTTAGGAATTTAAAACACCAGTCCAGGTCATTAAATGTCATTCGTGTTGTAACTTTGGTTAGCAGAAAGTACTGGAAATGGCTTGATGTGTTCATTAAGTTCACACAGTGAGGGTTTTCAGGTTAAAAAAAAAAAAGCCTCATGAAAATCATCCAAAACACATTCAATTTGCCTGTTAAGAAATCGGAATTGGGACTGGCCATAAAAAATCATGACCAGTGTGTCTCTACTTCTGAGCAGTGGAAAATGAAACTATCATGCATGGAATGTTTATGGTGTGGCAACAATGTGTAAGTCGAGCAGGCATCCCCAATTCCGTAATTTATACGGGTATCTCTTAAACCACGCAAATGGGTCATATAGATTACAGATGTCCTGCGACAACATTACTTCCCACTCATATGTCGGAAAGCGTATCTGATCGGTATGCTTCATGACAGTTCAAACTGTGAAGTTTAACACTGCATGACTGCACAGCATTTGCAGCGATTTAGGATATGGAGCAATCTGCCACACAGCCCTCGTAAACCTCATTTGCACCTCCCCAAATAGAGCTCCAGTTTACTATGAAACTAAGCTCAAGTTTACTACGTAAGGCAAAGGTCGCCTTCACACTTCATGACAGCCCTCCACCTTGTGGAAAAGCCACCCATAGGCCTTGTCTCCAGTTACATCTACAGTTACACTGGTAGCCTCCCACCAGCATATCCCTGAGATTTAGCATGCCTCCAGACTGTGACCATGCAGGAAAATGGGTGTAATGAGAGATGAAAAGGATACAAGTAAATGGGAGGCTCCACACTTGGAGGTCTACCACCAGGGCACGACTGCAGATCTAATTACAGAGACGCTGTACACATACGTTGGATGCCCTCACTGTCTCTCATGCACACGACTAAGAAATGCTGGGCTTTCAGGCATGCTTCAACTGTGCATTCCAGCCATATAGGCTTCTCTCACTTTTGCTACTAACACACAACACCTAACTAAACTGCCAGACTCAGCATGCCAATCAAGTGCCTTTACAGCCCTGAATACTTTTTCGAATATTTTATCAAATGCATAAAAAAAAAACACTGATTGATAATTGGCCTATTTTCATACCATATGGCAGAAAATGCAAAATCGGGGAATCTCAGCCAATCTGGCAACTCTGAACCATTTCAGATTATATATAATGCTCAAAAACAGCTTTAAACTTTGGATTGCATGAAGCAGTAAGACCAGCATTATAACTTCAAATTAGAGTCTAAGAGCTATACAAATAAAAAAATTACATATTAAATTAATATCTATCAATTATTCATCTGATTTTTAAATATTGAAATTTATTTGAATAGTTGAATTTTATCGAATATTGCAATAATTTGTTCTGTTGACTAAATAAAGCCACTAAAACAATTTTCATGTCACTTTTTCAGGAAATAAATGTGTAAAATGAATTACTGGTATCTCATTCTACATGGTAACATTTGATGAAGCACTTCATACCGATGTCGTAGGAAAGAAATTCGGAGGAGAAACACTTGGCTCCATTGCTGAGTAACGTGTCGTTGTGAGTGTTTCCTCCAAACACCAGCATTGCACCGCTGATAAGCACTGCTGAGTGAAGAAACCGTGCCAGACCACTCTCCTTCAGAATGAACCTGTAAACACAAAGAAAAAGACTGATATGTTTGTTACTGTGTGTGTGTTTTAAGACACAGCATGATTTGTGCAAAACAACCGAGGACTTTATATTTATTGTGTTATTAAACACATTCTTCAGTGCCAATAATGACTTTTCCTAGTTTAACCCTTCACAACCTCCATTGTAATGAAGGCTAAAGCCCAGCTGCAAGCCCATTGACTCTGGAACTGTTGCTTTCTCTCGTTCAAACAAGAAGAGAACTGACTTGAGTCTGACACTCATTGATTGTGTGATAGATATGATATATGATATGTACGATATAGACCCTAGTCTTGAGGGCCTCTGCAGGGTAGTGTTTTTTCTGTGTTAACACACTCCCTTTTGCTCAGTGAGGGTTTGTAAAGGAGTTGATTAGTCGCATCAGGTGTGTTGGAAGCAGTGAAAACACCCAAATGTGCACGGCAGGATACTCCCAGGCCCAGGGTTGAGAAACACTGATATAGACACTCATTTGGTGGAACATGCTGGAGAATATTTAGACGCTATCTCTTTGTAAATTGGAAACTGTGTTCATGTGAAGCCAACTTTCATACAATTGAAACAATATTACAATATTACTGATTAATAACTGCATTCTAATGCAGCTTATTTAGTCCAATCATTTAATTATAACAAAATGTGCTGCTTTTAAAAGGGAACAAAATATTTATTGTGAGGTCACCCTTCTCTTCTAGGGCAGGTCACACACACACGCACAGAGTATTTTAATACAACATCAGCCATATCTCTGTAGTGAACTGATTCACTAGTACAGCATAACTGACTTGTATTTGAAAACCAGTTCCCTTATGGAGTCCATTACTTGCAAGGTCCTAATTACTGGGGACACATGGTAAGCCATGGCCATGATTTCAATGCAATAATGGCAAAAATGTGGGTTTCTAGGCCAGAGCAGAAGCTGAACATAGGAGATTAGACCAATCATGCATTCTGAGTCATACTGGAACATCCTGAAGTCATTATAACAGCAAAAGTCCTCCCAGTAAAATTGCACTTTACTAAAGCTTGTGAATAATAATGTGTAAGATGTCCAGAAGGCTGAGGGACAAAAGAACAGGTCCTTGTGATTTCCAGGTTCACAGCTTTATAGCCTTAACCACTCAGCCACAACTGCCACATTTAAGTATGTTGCCTGTGTGTGTGTGTGTGTGTGTGTGTGTGTGTGGGAGAGAGAGAGAGAGAGAGAGAGAGAGAGAGAGAGAGAGAGAGAGAGAGAGAGAGAGAAAGTACTACTGTGTATATGTGTTGCTCAGGTGGAGAAGTAGGCTGCTTGCTTTGCCTGACATTTCACTAATCTCAGCAGCCTGAATCTCTTGATTTAGATTCTGGGAGTAAGCTACTTCAGAAATATTTATTAAAAAACTCATGTCTCTCCTCTTCAAAATTCTCATCTGTTCACTAAGTGCAAACACTCCTGTTTAAACAAGCTGCCCTCATTCACTGAGCTTGCTTCACATCCCACCCCTGTTCACTAGGACACTGATCATGAATTGTGGCCACCATTTTCATAAGCCAAAGTTTATTTTAGAACCAATACATACAAAAAAAAAACATTTGCTCTTCAACTTTCTGCGTTGATTAGGGGTGTAATGATACAGTAAATTCACGATTCGGTTTTATAGATGATTCAGTTCTCACGGTTCAATACACTAACAATATGTTCAACAAAGTAAGACTGGAAACAATTTAAAAGTCTCACAATATTTTGAACAAAAGTTAATAAGAAGAAAATGGATGACAGTCGTGGCACAGTTTACTAATCAAACTAGAGCTGGAAGGCGTGTTGATTAGCACTGGACTGGGTTGTTGATAGGCATATTTGATGTAACTGCATAAACAAAGTTACATCAAATATAAGTTACATCAAATATAACAAATAGATTATTATATGTGTAGATTGCTAACACAATGCTTACTCGCCGTGCATTGTGACATGCATATTGTCACATTTTTACAGGCAATATCACCATGTTTCGAAGCATTGTTACACTCCTAATAATGAATAGCAGGCATTTTATTGTAGAACTGAAACTATTTTTTACACAAAGAGGCAGCAAATGGAGCAATGCATAGGTCCAGTGCCCAGCATGTGGTGAGGAAGAGGGCCTGGAGCACTACTAAGCTCCACATGCTGCACCTCTTAGTCGACTATCTTGTTGCTTGCTACACACAAGGAGTCTGAGTGGAGCCAGTTTGACGAGGACCCTGAAGCTGCTGGGAAGTCGATGAGCGGCTTCAGTTGAGGAGTACCCTGATAGTCAGCATTGGCACTGAGAGATCTGGCAAGAAGCAGCAAAAAGCAACAAACAACACTGCCTGGCCAAATCAGTGGGAGGTAAAGATCTCTAAGAAGCAGCCTGGGTATTTAATTTAATAAGTTGGAATTATGCAGACTCATTGCCTCAGAAAAGCTTAAGATAGTGAAGTAAAGAAAACTTAAGATAGGGAGTTAAAATATCTTGTTTATTGTGTTTTTGGTACTTAAATTAACTAGTTTATTGTGAATTTGCAGTACTTTAAATACCTTGCTTATTGTGAGTGTCTGAGCCTTGCATTGAGAACACACACACTGGGTTGATTGAGTAGCTACATTTATTTTTAAATGTCCAAAAAAGTAATTTAAGCAACACCGAATTCTGGACAGATTTGCTGAACAATAAACAAGTATGATATTGCAAGTAAATTTTATCTGATTTAAAATGTCCTATATGAAACATTGTTTATTGTTTTGTCCTTAAACTCTTATACCATAAGAGTTGACCACTGATGACTGTTTCCCCATCCTGTCTTGTATTTATTGTGTATTGTGAAACCAGTTTAAATTGCCATACTGTAATCATTGTAAGTTAAGTTACACTACCACAATAGCAATATGAATCTGATTTATTGTTCAGCTTCAAGTGTATAGTCTTCTGTCCCTGAATTTCAATCTCTCATACATTCAAATAAAACATTCGCTCAAACAACAAAACTTTGGCTTGATATTGAACTGCAGAACATGAGGTGTGTTTTAGACAAGACCAAATAAATTACACATTTATGTATCAATACCTTGCACCTGCGAAGGAAGACAATAAACAAATTAAATGTCTCATAGTATTAAACAAGTAATCATATGGCATCTGTCAACAACATGAGAACAAGTCAGCTGGGCTTAATGCATTTCTGACCAAACATTTCAAATATCAGTGTATTTCTGGACAAAACAAACTACAACCAACATAGCTTTTGTGTTCCACAACTTAGCATCAGGCCTAGGATTAAACCAACACTTTTTAAAAGAAAAACATCTCTAGTTTTGTCCTGAACAAAATTAAGTATTTGTATGACATATTTGGAGCTCCAGTACAAGTTTTAAAAAGGATAAACATAAGCAATGCACAACGCTTGCATTATAATGATTGCAAAGTTTACCAAGTGCTATCAGACAGATGATGATTTACTGATCTACCACAGTAGACTGTTTTTCAGAGCTAGCAGTTTTGTTGAGAGGGTTTTATTTCCTAACCCAAGCTTTACTGTTTGAATGAATTTGACCATATTTGCCATGCATTTCAGGTAATCCAAGTGTAAAGCATATGTAAGCCCAAAACAGACAAACTGCCTGAGAAGAGTCCTTAATATTGTCCATGACTATACCTCCCTCAAGGATGATGGCAGTGGAGATGGGCTTGAGGTCTATTAAGTTTGGACCCAGGTGAGGACCATCTTCACTGAGAACTGTCAGTACCCCAAATGTGGTGGATGCTGGTGGCCTAGCGGTTAGGGCGTTCACCTTGCGATCAGAAAGTCATGGGTTTGAACCCCAAGATGGCACCTCTGAGGTACCCTTGAGCAAAGTACTATCCCCACTCACTGCTCCCTGGGCGCTGTGTTCCTGGCTGCCTGCTGCTTCTCTTGGTGAATGAGTTAAATGCAGAGAAGAATTTCACTATGTTCACACTGTATGCAGTGGTGCGTTCACGTATGACAGAATGGTCACTTTACATGTTACACTTTGCTAGGCCCTCATCTCTCGCTGCATCCTGTAAAAAACACACATTCTTTAGAATTACAAGTCAAGTCAAGACATACAGGAGCATTCTGTGCTCAGATTCAGCCAAATGCATCAAAACTCACTGGAGAACATTTCATCATTAAGCCTGAACATATGGCCAAAGCAACTAAAGAGCTTCTCAGGGTGAAGAGTTGGTATATTCTCAACTGGCAATCATGTGATCTCAGTCCATCCAGGCCAGGTTGAGTATTCAGATTTAGGGGAAGTTCCTCTGGTACACGTTCTGAAACAATTTCAGGTTCGAATACCATCTTACTGTGTATTGGATGCTCTTTGCTTTTGTATGTATTAAGGGTGTAATGAACCCTCATCTGAAAGCCTTGATATGGACAAGTAACCTTTTGGTTCAGCTTCGAATGTCTTCACAAATGAACAACACAGTCAGCTTCAATACAAGGCTCAAAAAAGTCACACAGCTGTGAACAGAATGCAATTTCACTCATTTTCCCTTGATCCTTGTGAGAGGGCCATGTTGTTAAGCATACCTTGAGTGCTTTAAAAGATTTAAATGTGCATAGACATTCCTTATGAAGGCATTAGAATGCTGATATTCCAGCCTGACACTTATGTTTTAAGTGGTAATGCTTAAGTAAGTAACCTCTCCTTTCAGTACTAAAAATGCCGTACTTACAGGTTCACTGAACTGGAGGTTTTTAATCTCCTTGGTGAATCTGGAAAGAAAGAAAACATAATATTTTTTGCACCCCGCACCAATGAAACAAACACAAATAATTAAAACATTAGGTATACAACTTTTTCCTAACTACAACGTCGTGATTCAGTCTACTTTTAAACAGGACATTTGTGTTTTGAAAATATGTGAAAGTGCATTAAACATCTGCTCATTCCAGTGAGAGGATGGCTGAACTGAACTGTGCACTGAATTTATTGTTTTAACAGTCACAAATGGGAATCAATGCTGCTGTATTAATTTACTATCCACTATTTTGTTATTCTGGAGCCAAAACAGCTAACGTCACCAAAAAGCAAGGACAATGCATAAAGTCTTGGGTTGAAATTTTCACACTCGTTGGCTAAGGTGCAACAGGAGCCCTGGCGATATAAAAGCTAAGCTTATGTTATTCCCAAATAGCAAGCATATATTCGTATACATGCACACAAACATCTATATTTATATCTTTGTGATATTTGTATAGTGTATTTTTTTTCTATTAAACTGTTGTGTTGTATAGCTTTTATTCTATTGGTTATGCTGCTACTACTTTCTTCTCTTGTTCTGTACACTTGCCGCTGTAACAATGCAAATTTCCCACCCGTGGGACTAATAAAGGGTTATCTTATCTTATCTTATCTTATCTTATCTTATCTTATAAGACAGGCGCTGAATTATAACAAGATGGCAAAATGGTTTGTGTAAAGGAAAAAAATATGTGCTTACCAAATCATTGTGCCAAGCACAAGAACGACGATAACGTCGACAATAACAAACACTTCCAATGAAGCAACGTCCAGCTTGCTTGTTCAGACTGATCTGTGTATGTCTAATGTTTGAAAAGGCGCAAGAGTGATGAGAACTGATCTGCATGTGTAATCATTGAAAAAAACAAGCAGTGACAAAAGCATCAGTTCTAAGTACTTGGTTTGGTTACGTGAATTCAGCTCATGTACACTGAACAGGGCAGCTTTCTCAACCCCAAAGTAGAGGTAACTTGTGTAAAATAAGTGTTTACTCAGGTTTACTCAGTTATTCTTATAAAGTCCAATGTTAGTATTTACAGGCTGCATCCCAATTCAGCATCTTTAGTTCAAAGTGAAGCTGAAACTATTTTGCATGAATATGTACACAGATAATTAAAAACTTCTAATATATTATCGATTTTATCTTTCCGTTTCCGCTATTTTCATTTGACAATTAATATCCACGTAAATCTGAAAATATATTTATTTATTTTTTAATTTGTCCTGTCTCTGAGGAAAACATTTCAAAGACTGTTAGAGTGTTAGCATTCGGTATAAATCCATAAGGAGAGAAAAACAAAACAAATGTGAAAACTTTATGCTTATCTTTCATAAACACAAGCCACAGGATAAACCACCACCATCACCAATTATAGTAGACACTCTAGTCTATATCTGAAATGACAGTTTGTCATCTATGGACATCTAAAGTAATAGTTTGTACAGGCAAACAAACCTAAAATTTAGTAGGCACTGGGTAATTTTTCTATTTGATTGTGTAACTAAATTTATTACGCCATACTTATTTTACTATTTATTTATTTATTTTACTTTAATGAAAACAAAAAATGACAAACCTGTACAGCTCTTCTAAGCCATGAATTACCAGATTACAAGCCGATCGATTCACATGAATAATCGACTAGCCATGGAAGCCCTAATATTTTTCAAAGCCCAAGTGGACAACCAAGCATGAAGTTGATACCGAACATTTAAAAGGTGGTGATCTACGCACTTGACACATTTCCCCCTTTAATCTAAGTGCTCATGGCCATCTGGTCTGACCTGTGTATGAGAAAATGCTCTCTCAGCTAGATGAATAGAAGCACTTTTTAAAGCTCTGCATGCATTTCCACAGTGCGTCACGATCCCTGAGCCCAGCAGGGTATGATGTACGGAGCAAGCTCTCTGCTCTCAAGCTGCCAATCAAACGGTGACAGGGAAAAAGGCAAGAACACACAGCCAGGTTTGAAATACGGGAGCTTTTAGCCCTTTTAGACGCAACACAAAGCTGCGCAGGCAAGGCGCGAGCAGAAATGGAGGCTGCCAGGGTTGAGAGCATACAATGGCCTTTAAGTGCAAAGCTGAAGCATAGTCAGCTACACAACTTGTGTGTGTGTGTGTGTGTGTGTGTGTGTGTGTGTGTGTGTGGGAGAGAGACGGCAAGGGAAGAAAAGACACAAACAAAGTAAAGATATACATAGGCAGAGCAGCACATTGAAAAGTGAGACAGGTCATTTAGAAGTGATTTTAGGGAACATGTGCTGCCTCTAAAACTATGAAACTGAACCTCATAACTCTAGAACTAAAATCACTAGCATTTTTCAGCCTAATTTATGTCTACCACACCTGTAATATATGGTCAAGGACAGGGCCCCTCCCTATACTTAGAAAAGAAGAGACACTCGAAACCTATTTATTATAATTAATGGGTGCTTTGGGATTTTTTTTTTTTTGATCTTTCGGAGTACTGGGAAATTATCATCCATGGTAATTGACCGATTGACCCAACGCTGGTAGCTCACTGGTACATTTCTGACATTCCAGGTGGGAGGCCCTGCCCTGTATCCAAGCCAATGCACCATAACTACTTTAAAGGACTGTAACTAACTCATTTTCAATACACGTGACTAAAGGTGGAGAAAAAAAGTGACGGAACTAACTATCAATTTTTTGAGGAAGAAAATATTATTGATACACAGAGTCCCAAGAGGCAGTGCTTTGTCACTTGGTCATTTTAACTGTTAAGTGTGTAATTAATAAGGTTGTCAATCGAATACAATAGCTAAATGGGATTAATCATGTTTTTTGTGCAATTAATCACATTCATCTTCAATTGCGTTGGACACTAAGGAAAGATATTTTTTCATTTTGTATTTTGTTTAAGGGATATGTGTGGCCAAAATATGCATTATTCTACAATAGACAATATAAAATAACATAAACTATATAAATTAAGCTTCATTCAAAATATGCTATATTGTTAATCAGGCTGTATTTATAACTCTCAATAATACAATAACATTATTTTCATCATGTGAACGCAGATTTTTATCACTGACATCCAGTGAGATCAACAGTGTCTGCATGTTCCACCCACTGAGTGTATCGTGGAGGATTTTTCTTGTTTTACCAATGATATTTCATTTAACTCCTTAGGGTACTTATAATAACTGCAACTACATGGACAGGGAGACCTAGATAAGCATGAGTGGGAGTAGAAGTTCACACAGGGGCCTTCAAGGTTACTGCTAGCAGGTCCAAAATATCTTTGCAGCTGAGCACAAACAGTAATTTAGAGGGGTACATGAAGGTTCAAAAGCTTCTTGATATATGAATGGATATTTATATATGCATACTGTCAGAGGTGTGCAACCTTTTGACCTCTGAGTTTTTGAAGGAAGTTAACTCCCTAGGGAACGATGTGGTTGCCCAATAACACCTTATTTAGACTTCAAAAGTTAATGGTAATAGAAAATAAAACCTAAGCATTGTCTTGGAAATAGAGGATGGTCAAGGTATGGAAGTGACTGGTTACACTAATCCACAGAAAATTTCACAAAGTTGAACCTCTGCTCTTTATTTAAATAGATTATTGAACCCGAAGTGGAAAGGGGAATTCCACCACAGTATATAACATTTATAATTTCAACAAAAAGTGTATATATCATACACTGTATGGACAAAAGTATTCTGACACACCTCTTAATTATTGAATTCAGGTGGCCGTTTACTTCCAGTGAAGGGCAATCCTAATGCTTCAGCAGACCAAGACATTCTGGACAACGCCATGCTTCCAACTTTGTGGACACAGTTTGAAGGCCCTTGCACAAAGCAAGCTCCATAAAGACATGGTTGGATGAGTTCGGTGTGGAAGAACTTGACTGATCCGCACAGAGCCCTGACCTCAACCCCATCCAACACCTTTGGGATGAAATGGAACGGAGATTGCGAGCCAGGCCTTCTCGTCCACAATCAGTGTCTGACCTCATAAATGCTCTACAGAATGAATGGGCACAAATTCCCACAGAAACACCCCAAAATCTTGTGGAAACCCTTCCAAGAAGAGTGAAAGCTGTTAAAGCTGCAAAGGTGGGACCAACTCCATATTAAAGTTTATGCATTTGAATGCGATGTCATTAAAGTCCCTGTTGGTGTAATGGTCAGGCGTCCCAATATTTTTGTCCATTTAGTGTATATCATATATAATAGTCAATAAATGTATATATCATACACCATTTATACACTCAATAAGTGTATATATCATATGTACTACACATACAACCCAACTTGACCCACCTCTTCTCAGAGGTCAAAGACATGCATCAAGACTTTTCTCAGCTTTGGCTTCTAAGTGGTGCAACAAATTTCTCCTAACCATCAGAATTGCGGAGATACCCGCTCTTTTCAAACAGCGACAGAAGACCCACCTCTTCACTGAGCACTTAGGATAACAACTACATGTTCATGTCATAAACTAAGGTAACTAACGCAAACTTCGCAAATGACTAAAAAAACTGTCCTCTGTGTGTGTGATCTGGTAGGGTCTTGGTGGAGTACTAACTCCATCTCTGGTAGAAGCTTAGTCTGCTAGCAGTTTTAAGTCTAGGTTTACTACTGTAAGGGACATGTTTTCTTGTGGACTACAAAGCACCCATGTACGTCGATCTGGGTAAGATTGCCTGCCAGATGCTATAAACGTAAAATGCAAATGTAAATGCAATGAGTGTATATATCTTATGTATAGTCAATAAATGTATATATCACATGTGCAGTCAATGAATTAATATACCACATATATTTACAGTCAATAAGTGAATATATATTATATATACAGTCAATGAGTATATTTCATATATACAGCCAATGAGTGTGTATATATTTTATATTATACATAGGGTGAAAAGCTCATATGACTTGTGGATTCTTATTACAGTGAAAGCTTTTGAGGGGCACTGCAACTTTGCATGTTTCTGTTGATTTTGTTGGTTTGCTTCTCACTGATTTATCTGTAGGCCTCCCATGTGCACTGTTCATAGTAGTCTGCTGAATTACTGACATTGCCAGCATCAGTGACAAGTTTTGATTGCAAATGACCCTTCAGTATCAGTGTACTTCGGGGACAAATAAATTTACAGTTGTAGTAACTGGAAATAACTTGTTTCAAGAAAACCATCAGTAGACCTTGCCATTTAAAAGCTGTGCTTGGATGAGTGGGCCAAAGTCACAGTAACAGCACGAGAGCTGCTGGGCTTCAGCCTGCACTGCTACAGATTGTTAGAAAGGCTAATCTAAGAAAATGCATTAACAGCATAGGTAAAAT
Source organism: Brycinus macrolepidotus (assembly GCA_037974445.1). Lineage (NCBI taxonomy): Eukaryota > Metazoa > Chordata > Actinopteri > Characiformes > Alestidae > Brycinus > Brycinus macrolepidotus. The sequence goes on along the minus strand of JBBPCZ010122178.1, from coordinate 4,344 downwards.
TAGTGGTGTTCATAATTTATTATGATAGTAGATTATAGTAAAGTAAAGTGGCCCTTATAGTCACACGTGAACACATCACAGCACACAGTGTGAACAACGCGAAATCCTTCCTCTGCGTTTAACCCATTCACCAAGTGAGGCTGCCACCAATGAGGGGCACCCGAAGAGTGGTGTGTGGGGACGGTACCTTACCTCAGCGATGACACTAGCAGTGTTAGGACTCAAACCCACAACCTTCAGACTGCAGGGGTAACTCCCTAACCACTAGGCCACCAGCTGCCCCAGGGTACCAATATTCATTCTTTTCTTAGCCCGCAAGAAGAAGATGTTTTTCCTTTCTGGTGAGACCAATAGGCTTCAGTCAGTTGTAGAGGTTTCAGCAACTGAGCAGTGCATAACACCAACCATCAGTCTATATATACAAAAAGCAGGAACGATGCTTATATAGCAAAGTGAATGCTTGGACTGGACTCCCACTGCTACATTCATGAACTGTATACGAGTCTCTTTAAGGACCAGAGGGGCATTTTGGTTTTATCTATTCCGCAAAGGTTGAACACAGATAAATAAAGTTAGGTAAAACACGAAAGTTTAGTTCTGAAGGCATAAACACGCTAATTGCAGTCACAATACTTAGGATATCACAAATCACAAGGGAATCACATCTTCTCTCAAGTGCCCCTCGTGATTCTCACCCGTGACTGATGGTTAGGATAACAATAACAATTTTCAAAACATTTAATGAGAAGAACAGGACAAAACAAGTTCTAGAAGGATAGGGAGAGATAAAAGTAATAGCAGAGAGAGAGAATGAGAGAGAGAACACAAGGTAGAGAGACATAGGTCTTTATTAGGTAGAGAAACCCAAATGGAAACCCAAATGGTATGATGATTATTACACATATAGACATGTCTGAAATGAAGTGGAACTAAAATAGATGTAATGATTTTGACACACAAAAGACACACACAAACCCACACATTGCTGTGCATATACATGGCTGTATGTAAACTCTTTGGAGGTAGCACTGGTGCTAGAAAAGTTGTACAAGTGTTGTAGCACAAACTGAAATACTGCAACACTCAGGAAAAAGTCTATAATCCATCATCTGAACCGTCTATCCTAACCAAGCCTGTGGGAGCCTATCCCGGGCGAAAGACAGAGAAACACCCTAGACAGGTAGCAAGTCCATCACAGGGCAGACACACAGACAGACACACTCATGCCTATGGGCAATTTAGCATCTCCAGTTCGCCTGACATCCATGTCTTTGGACTGTGGGAGGAAACGGGAGCACCTAGCGGAAACCCACACAAACACAGGAACATACAAACTCCACACAGGACCTACTTACTGAGAACACGTTCATCTCAAAAATGGTACAATTCTGCACCTTTCATAAAATGCAGCAAAGTGCTTTATTACCTAAAGGACGTGCATTGCTCAGTGTTATTTAAAATATGATTTTTAATTCAAACAGTCAGTTCTGAAAAACATATATAGGCAAATACAGTACATACAGAGGCAGGTGACTTAGTTTCTGAATTTAAACACATCGTTGGACTAACTTACTTTTTTCAGTACGTAAACAGTAAAATCCCAAATTGTTGCCGGCTTTACATACAACATTACAGTCCCAGACTACATTTGGGCATTTTGTATATTGGGTGGTCTTTACTTCATATGTGGCTAATGCCCTGAGTCATTCATTTTGCCATTACAGACACTGCAATTCCTTTTAACTACCCGTTGGACCCCAACGACCATAAACACTAGAACCTAAACTGCTTTGAGGTTTGCGCAATTAACTTTAAGAGATGGCTTGAGCAGATGGGAAATATTTTCCAACACTGCACACACCACACAGTATGAATAGTTCACAAATTACATACCAGAGTAATTTAAGATTTTAAGACTTGACAAAATATTTGAACAGAGATGTGTACACCACAAACACATGTCGCATGCTCACAGGTCACATGCACACAACCGAGACCCTTTTGTGTTTTGTGTTCTCAAATGATATAGTTCTTTACAGTCTTGATACATATATTAATATTCAGCCACGGAAAAAAATAAGAGACCGCATCATTTTTTTTCTGGTTATTGCTTTTGTAACTTGTGAGAGTGTGTCTGTGTAAAATGTGCAGGTCACTGTTGTTTTATACACTGTTGACCAACACTTGATTCAAAATTCCAAACAAAAAAATGTTTGGAGAAATGTCAAACTACACAACACTCTTACATTATTTTACATCTGCACCATTAAAATAGTGATGTTAAGAGCATAGTGTGTGCATGTGTGAGCTCTGCTTCATCCTATCAGCAAACTGAGTCAGGAGTGAAGCTGCTGGAATACAGCACATAGAACAGCTGCTGTACAAACACTACTGCACTTACACACATATGAAGGCATTTCTTATTTTTTACACAGCTCACACTGCAATAGTTCATAAAAGAATAGCAACCTGTGCATTTTACACACACACACACACACACACACTGCCGCAGATTGTACAAACAATGAACAGAAAAAAAGGGAAAAGTGCTCTTATTTTTTTCCATGGCTGTATACATGCTGTAAAGAACTATATGTATAGAGACAGTGAGAGAGAAAGAGTGTGTTATACAGTCTTATACAGCCGTATACAGTTATAAGTCTCTCATTAATGTCATGCTGATTACATTCATTTGACATTTGCTTCAGTTTATTGTGAGCACAACATTTGTCACTTTTTTTAAAATCATTCTCTTCACAGTTGCAGTGTATTGGCTGTGAAGTGGAGTTTCTATCTGACGGAAGGATGTGTAGGCAGCATGCTCAGTTAAGGGTCAAGAAAATGGGCTGTTTGTTTTCAGGTAGGAACACCTGCGAGAGATTAACCATGTCAGAAACGTTGCACAAGCTCCACTGACAAAGTACTTTTGACAAAGTGTGTTTGTCTGTGACTATGCTTCTGTGCATGTGTGAGTACTGCCATGTGTGCAGTGACCCATGGGACTTGTGTGGAGAGTTTCCGTGAACCACACGAAGAAATGACCGGACAAGCCGTCTTTAGTTTATTCTGCGCTAGAGACTGGAATTTATGAGCCCAGTGATACACAATATACACAATATAGATGGGTGGTTGACATATAAGCCTTTTTAACTTAAAATATTTTGCATGAGGATGATTGAGATGCATTGCACTGACTCTTAGATTTCCAAAAATATATGTATTCTCTCAGATTTTGTACTGGAAATGGATTTTTTTACCAATTTGTTGTATTACTGCGGAAACTTGTCATGTGCTGTGACATTAAAGTTCTTGTATATTAAATTAAAATTAGGAAATAATCATGCTATCATAATTCACTTTTATTACTATCACACAAAGTAAGACACCATTTCACAAGTCTTTTTGTTTTCCTTCTAATCAGTTTTTTTTTCTTTTTCCTCTAATCCTAATATATTTTAGTTTCATTCTGGAAAATCCTGTAAAATATTTGTGACTCTTGCTGATACTATTTTCCACGTTTTCCACTGAGATTTTTATGAGTTGTCACCAAAAAATGGTATAGTGTCACAAGAAAGGGTGAACAGCACCACACAGCAATTAGTCAATGCAAAAAGTGCACTACATGCATTTAACATTACATGTAAATGCAAGAAATATGTAATATGCATGCAATAAAACAGTTTAAAAAAATATGCAAAAGTCTGGAACATAGTGCTCCTTAATAATGTATAGCACTGGGGTCTCAGGCACAGGACTGGTGAAGAACCATATTTCTAATGAGGAACACATTAATAGTATCACTTGTATGGTACAGCAATGTTATAAGCATTGTTACAATATTATTGTATAGTAATATTGAATAGTATTGATCATTCATTGATCAGTCATATTGATTACTCATAAATACAGGTACGTCATATCAGCAAGGTTGCTAAACAGTGAGATTATTTCTGCATTCACTGACTCATTTTAAACATTCATTTAACACACACCGTACATTCATTCTACTCAATGAATTAAACAATAACTAAATATCTATATAAAGTTAATGATATATTTCATGCTGGCTGTGTTCACACTTCATTATGCATTGTAAAAAGTGTTGAAAAGGACAAAACTTAAACTAAGCTTTTGGTTATAAAATACAATACAGTGGTACCCCGCTTAACGAACGCCTCAAAGAACGAACGTTCCGCATAACGAACGCCGCCTAGGACGCGCGTGACTCGCAGAAGGAACATGTTTCACACAACGAACCGCGCGTCGTACGTGAAAATCGAGTTTTACGTTAAAAAAATGGCTGAATCCGGCCAGATGTGTCTCAGATGAAGACAAAGCATCATG
>JBBPCZ010122140.1:0-22500 GCA_037974445.1 Brycinus macrolepidotus | reverse complement strand
AATGCAGTCATGCGTTTCCGCACCCACCACACCAAATACTGTGACCTTGAAACCTTGTACAGCATGTGTTTTTTTTTTTTGTATAGAAGGTCTGAAGCCTAAATATACTGTATCCTATATCCTCACACAATATTCTCTAAGGGAATGAATGCCATTACTATTCTCACTGTTCCTTACATAACATGTTATAATGCAATGCTTTTACCTCTATTTCTCCTTTCATTGAATTGCCCCCTCATTCATGTGAGAGGATACAATGTCTGTCCCACCATTTGTGGGACTTGCCCTGAGGAGATAGGGGATAGGGCATAGTGGGTGGGGGGCTGTTGAAAAGTGGATCAACCTCTGAATCGGTCAACCTTAACATTCCCCCTTCAGCGGGGTGGCACCAGCACGCCTAAAGTCATGAGCAAGAAAAACACAAGTGAATGCAGGGAACCCTTAATATGCACCCCTCAGGCCACTAGTGATCAGTGACCTCATTTTTCAGCTATACTGTTTTTTTTTGTTGTAATTTTTAACGACAAAATATAAAAACGTAACAACATATATTCTACAGTTCAGCAGTATGGAATCACTTGTCATATTAATAATTGTTGTGTTATAAAACTGTTCCGGTTCTAAAATAGGTTTGGCAGTTATTAACAACAACTGTATCTATGGCTGTTCTGTTGCTTGGCACTCATAGCCTACTGTTAACAAGCCACGTTACTTGATAGAAGTTTACAAAGTGAATATAGTTTATAGTTATTATTGAACAGAAATACATGAATACATTATTTATTTATTAAACATGATTATGTATTGAACATTCCATCATAATGTAGGCCTCGACTGTCATCGTTTTATAAATACTATTTATTAGATTTCACAAAGTATATGCAGGCAAACAATATTTCAAGCTTTGAGAAGCAATAAGAAATTATTACTTTAAATAACAAATAATATACCATAACTATTTATATTAATTACTTTTCAGCTTGATATTCGAACACCACTTTTAAGAAACTTTTCTTTGTTTGTTTGTTTGTTTCTTTTTTTATGTATTTTCTTTTAGTTAACTTCATTCCCAGTGTTACACAGCTTTCTCTGTTTTTTTCCATCATTCTGCACACATCTAAAATTTATTTTTCTTTTTTACAACTTCCTGCAAATTATTTTAAAGCTGTCACCTGTTAAACCAATGGACCAGTAAGTCATTTTACACATATATTTGCAACAAAACTGGCATCACATGAATGAAAACAGTAAACTTAAACTTTGAATGGTAATGTATAAATAGCTATTATTGTGTTAGTTAATTAAAAATTTGAACAGTTTTACACTGGTTTCTCTGTTTGTATATAAAGTTGTGAATGATATAAGTGTTGTATTGATAATGATGAGTAAAAAACGATGAATTTAGGGGTTTTGTTGCTGTGTGTATTGTATTGGAGTGTCTGGCTCTACGTATAGACTGAGAGTCTTCATGTTTACTACTGCGCACTAGAGTGTGGCCACATTTCGGATCCAAATCCCTCAAGCTCTAGGATCCCAGGAGCCAATCCGCTAGTCAGGAGTGGCAGATCATTTCCATCACTTTCAGAAGCTATGGTGCATGGGAATGGTGGAGAGAAGGAGGTGGAGCAGTTAATACTTTGGCCACTCATGGGCAAAGATCTGCCGTTAATAGGATTCGTTTCCCTTACGCTCCGTGTAATAGTCCCTCTCTGTCCTCCTCCCTGCTGCAGCTGATGGGTTTTCAGAGCAAACGACCCAGCACTGAACAAACACCTGCAGTACTGAATGAACATCTACTGTTAAATAAACACTAGGGTGATTAGACTGCAGTTCTTGCCAGTGATAATAAAAGCACAGTGTAATTTTATATACGCATAGCTCATTGAAACAAGCACAGGCATTCTGTCAAAAATGCAGATTCTAAACTCTTAACTGGTGCCACATTCATGTTCATATGAGAAAGAGGAGATATTAAGATCAGATTTGTGGAAAGAAAGTCAGCTTTAACATCAGAACAAACAGAAAAATGTCAAAGATGCAGATTCAAGCCCATTGAAAGAATGTAAATTAGGCTGTAGAAGTAATTAAAGGCATATTGGACAAAATTCAAATGTATACAGTTTCCACTCACCCCAGATGTACATGATCAGTGTCAAAATTTTGCCTCTTTAGTTTCGCACCAGAGCTACTGGGCTAATACTGCTACCAAACACTTTAAGTCAATAGTCACCCAAATCTTTTCGGTACGCACAAACTCAAATGTTCTCTCAATCTGCTCAAGCTGCATCCAGCTATTCATTAAAGTAGTGCAAAGTTTTTGATTTGGTTTAGGACAGAACATGACTTACTGTGAACTACAAAACCACAGGAAGGCATCACTGCTATGGACAGCCATTTCTGCACTACCTCAATGAAGAGATGGATGCTGTGTGACTGGTTTAAAAGAGACTTTGAGAATGTATTTACTAAAAAAACTATGCAACATTTGACTTCTAGTGTAGTATTGTTAGCCTCGTAGCTCATGTTCTGAACTAAAGAAGCATCATTTGGACAAGAAAAATGTCAACTGCATCTGGGATGATCAACTGCATCTGGGATAAGTAGATGAACCATTCCTTTAAATGAAACATTACTATATTATTATTTATTATTTGCTGATGTTTAAATAGCATATCAAACAATGTTATTACAGTAGACCTCCAACTGTTAACTCATAAGAACATCTATAATATGAACACCTTCAGTGTTAAACAAACACTTGAAAGGTTAAAAAAATCATCTACAGTATTGAATGGACACTTATAATAATGTATGAGCCCTTAAAATGAATAATAAATAATATATACTGAATAATGAATGATAATGAACTAGCCCATATCATGCTGAATGAACACCTGTAGTGTTGAATCAGCACCTACAATGTTGAACATTTACAATATTGAATTAACAGCTCCAAATTTTACATTGAATTAACCTGCAGTTCTTCAATGAACTCCTACAGTAATTACAGAAGTCCAGTCGGACTCAAGTAAACAGTGTCATAGGGAGTTTGGCAGTGCAGGTGTTCATTCAGCCGTGCAGGTGTTCATTTAGCACTTGTGATTCTGCTGCCTAAGCATTCTATACTGTTCTACATCGGTCCTCTCAATCAGCACGCGCCATTTCAGGCCCATACGATTGAGCACGGGGCCACTCAACTGCAGAGCTCTGTTCTTACAATTCAATTATCCTGATTTATTCACTCGCTTCAAGAAGTCAGAGTTAGAAGAGCTCTCCGGGAACTCAGCGTGCATCTGCTCATCACTGCAGAGGCAGAGTGCGTTCTGGGCCCCTGATCCCTCTCAGGCAAACAAACGCAACCGTGCTCTGAGCACATCGGCCTGGTGGGAAGCAGCTGCTCGGGGATGTTGGTTTTTGCCTCATTTAGCAAGAATGATTCTCCGTATGGAAGCTACTGTAGTCTGTTCCTTTGTATAGGCCACAGTGCATTCTCTATACATATTGTTAACTGATAAACTAACTTGATTTGCTTGTTGGTTCATGACCTAACCACATCATTATCCACAAAGCTAGTGACTTTTACATGCTCAAACAAATGCGCCTTAGCAACTTTTGCAAGGATGAACAAGCATTACAAAATGTTGGAAACCTTCCCATTCAACTTAATGAGAAACTCTGCCAGTGTTTCTCTGGGTTTTTTTTTTATTTTAATACACACATTTAGAGGGTGTTTACACCTTTATGTGTTCGTCCAAATCTCTGAACATCCTTTGGCTGAATTCCATTTACACTTTGCACCCCAACATGCGTTGTTTGCATTTCACTTGTTCTCCTCTTCACCATGACAACGCAGATCCAAAAGCGTAGACATCCGTCTTCAGCCAAGAGAACAAGAAGGCACTAGGTTTAAGAACATTTCCAGCCTAGCATATCACCCATCCTGCGTTTCTCTTGCTAGACAGTACTCAGCAGAGGTTTTTTCACTGAATGTGCATAAATAAGTCATTCCATTTATGTGAGTGCCAAATATGGTCAAGCCCCTCTCTGACCACCTATGAACATGTTCTGAGTGATTTGTTCTTAATATGATCACAAAGGCTCCTGACTTTGTTTACACCTGGCTTTTCATGCTGTCACGTGAAATCCGAATTTGATCCTATCCCAGAAACTGCATGTTGATACAAGGTCTACAGCCTACTAGAATGTGTTCATTTCAAATGATTTTCATTTTGGACATGTGTGAAAGGTCATATAGCCAAGAAACGTGAGTAGCTTTAAACATAAGACATGTATCTTCTCTCTCACTTTTGGACTTATCTTTACAGAAATCATTTGGGTGACTATTGGCTTCTAGTGTTTGGTAGCAATGTTAGCCCAGTAGCTCTGGTGGGCACCTAAAGAGGCAAAATTTCCACACTGATCAACTACATCTGGAATGAGTGGAAATTGTATACCTTTGATTTTTTTGTCCAAATATTCCTTTAATTACTTCAAATTTTGTTCTGATGTCAGCTACCAACACAGGGGCCTTGTGGTAGGACCTGCCGAATAGTTTGAGAAACACTGTTTAAAAGAATCGTTCATTTAAAGGTTCTTCAGGATTCTTCAGGGCATTGCTTCAGGGCATTGCTTTGAGACCGTCTATTATAAAATGAACCATACAAATCTAAATGAAATCAAAGCAAAGGTTTAATGGCAAATTCACCTTTGACTGCACAGAACGATCCACACATCACGTGCTCATACGTATGGAATATTCTGTCAGTTGACAGTATGTGCCTGCAGTGTTTTAAGACAGAGCAATGCAGAGCAGAATTATGACGAGTCTTGCCTTTCACAGCCTTGACTTTGCCAAGTATGGGAATACCAGTGGCCACTGTGTGTTTAATAATGAATGGAGACGGAGGAAGAGGTGTTATATAAAGGGAGATGGGGAATTCCCTCATACTCAAATCTGATCAGATAAAAAGAGGTCATATGTATGTCACCCAGGGAGCAAGAGTGTTATGTAGGAACACTATTGTATGTATCAGATTCATTCACAAGGAGAGAGAGAGAGAAAGACAGGTAGAGAGAGAGAGAGAAAGAAAGCGAGAGAATGAGAGAGATGGGATGGGGAATAGGTGAAGCATCCTTGATTCATAAATAATTTTGGTGTAGCAATTACATAAATCCTCTACCATGTGACAATTCTCTGAAATGTGTGTGTGTAGGGGGCATAAAATCAGCAGATTGTGGGGAGGAACACATATTACAGTGGAAAAGAGAGAGAGGGAAGATGAAAGAAAAAGAGTAGAAGAGAGAGAGAGAAAGGAGACAGAAAGTGAGAGAGAGAAGAAAGAGTGTGAACGATATGAATGATCAAAACATAAAAGAAGATGGTGTGTGTGTGTGTGTGTGTGTGTGTGTGTGTGTGCGTGTGTCTGTGTCTGTGTGCCTCTGAGGGGAATAAGCTCGGGCAGTTTTCTCTCTCATGTGTTTAGTCTTGCGTGATTCTCACTTCAGCCTACCCACAATGCTTCACTGCCCTGGGGCAGGACATCCCTCCCAACTAACGCTACACGGACCACTCATCCTTTAGTCCACACATTCAAGCATCTATTCTTCTGTCCATCTACCCACCTCTCCATTTATCCATCCACTCTTCCATTCATCTGTACAAAACATCTCCTGCACTGAGACTTCATTCTTAATGCTTCTTCAACAACAACAACACACACACACACACACACAAACACATACACACACACTCTTTACAAATAAATGTTTTGAAATAGGGAACAAGAGGTAACAAAGAAATATGCTATGAAAGACAGCAAGAAACAAGGCATGGAAGCAGAGTGAAGAGTGAAAAGTTATCTTTGGGGGGTAAAATATTTATGTTGGATGAGAACCAAAAAGAGAAAACAATATACAAATTTAAAAAAAGGAAGTAGGTTTCAAATCGATTAAAAATGACACTGTATTTTGTTACTGAACTGCTTCAGAATAGCAATTTCAAAAGTAACATTTAAAAATAAGCATTGATATATCTGTATAAACTCATGCTTGTTCTCTTCGCTAAGGGGATGCGCTTGAATTTCCAAAGGTTTGCATCCTTCATTCAGACAGAAACACACTCATTTACTCCTGAAAACACACCACTAATCACTAGGCCTGAATTACAATAGCGAGAGAGAGAGATAGAGAGAGAGAGAGAGAGAGAGGCAGCAATGAAGGAAGGCACACCAACACTGAGGACTAAGGAGGAGGGAGAGAAAGAAATATGGAGAGAGGAGAGGTGAAGCAAAGAGGTGATCAGAGGGCAGAGAGGTGAAAAAAGAAAGGGAATGTCAGGCAGAGTAATGGAGAGAGGCAGGTAGAGTCAAGGTGAGATGGTTTTCTCTGGACCACGGAAAGTGAAAATGAAGCTGAATCACTCTTCCAGCTTTCTTTGCCTTTGTTTCCCCTCTTTATTTCCATTCTGACTCTGTTAGATCTTTAATAGGGCCTGAAATGTTCATCCAAATAAAGAGAGTACTCTGAAAAAAAAAAATTGTAATATTGATAATGAAAGAACTTGTCAAGGTATCTTGGCTATGTAAAGTTACCTTAGCAACTATGTTAAATTTACTAGTTTGTTAATTTATTTAGCAACTATTCTGAGTGACAAAATAAATGTAGCCATATTATCAGCTATTAAAAGCTATGCCTATTTTTTTCTTTAACGGATACATTCATCATCCAGTGCCTTTGATCAACTGTCCTAATCGTCTTTACTCAGCACAAGCTTTTTTTTTTTTTACTGCATTTAGCAGACGCTTCTATTCCCTAACTACAGGGGACAGTCTCCCTGGAGCAACTTGGGGTTGAGGGTCTTGCTCAGGAACCCAGTGGTTTTATGCTGAAGGTAGGATTCGAACCCATGACCTCTTGGTCCAGAGGCAAGTATCCAACCCACCACCACCCCTAATGAATTTATTCTAGATCTCAAATGACTTAATGCCTTGCCAACATTACTCAATTATTTTGAGGCCACTTTTGAGGCCAGTTGTCCATTCTGATGATTGCAAAATGTGTACTGATGTTTTAAACCTTCCCAGACTGTCTCGTTGTGCCCACCAAGATTTCTGATTTCAGTTGTCCTATTGCATAAGGGAGGACAGAGAATCTCACATGTCGAGCATTGTTGACATGCATAAAAAATCGATAACCAATGAGAGATGAGCTGAACAGAAGGATACATTTTTTTTTACAGATACCATTGCTACAGTACTACTCATTTTTATCTAGTGCCTCTAGGATTTGCAGTTTTATTTCAGTTTCCTACACTGGGTTTAATACTTTATCAAAATGTTAAAATGAATCTTCATGAACACTGTAAAATACAAAAAAAGTACATTTTTCTCTCACTCTTTTGCTGCAAAATGCCCATGCAACTAGCACAGCATTCTGTGCCTTGATGTCATCAGCCAAGTCAAATTTGTTCACTAGAAAGTTGATGAGATCTGAGGGAGGAAACCTCGCCGAGCGAGACTCTGATTCGTGAACGTAATCTGAAAGCTTGTGGTGTTTTGTTCTGGATGAATCTTGTAGTGTGGGGGCTTTGATGACTGAAGGATGATAAATTCAGTGGAAGTTGTGTGGTTAGGATCATATGAATGTATTGGAATTAACTTCAAAAAGTGTGGAGAAAAATAAAGCAGAGAGAAGAAGAGCAGCAGTAAATGCAGGTCAAAATCCTGCAAAAAAAAAAACTGCAAAATAAAGGTGTGAGGTGGCCACGAGAAACCTACCTGGCAAATCTGGACCTGACCTGAACCCAGCGAATATTTGAGGAATGGTCAAACCTGACCAAGCCCCAGTGTGAACAGTCAGTTCTTGGCAGTTTTGGACAAATATTTCAGGCTGTTCTTTCTGCACCATGCTCACATCTCCCATTTTCCACTCGTCCTCCCTCTACCACTCCCACTGTCTTACTGCTCTTGTCCCTGTTTCACGCATCCCCTCTTCGCTCTATCGGTAGCTCAGCTGCAAATGGCTGATAATGAGTTAGCAGGTCTGGAGAGAATTTTAGCAGCTACAGCACTGACCTCAGTCCAGAGACTGCTTTTCTCACAGGGACATTAAAGTGCAGAATGAAGCAGACTGTGCTGTTTTGAGTTCAGGTCAGAAGGTTGAGCACAATAAGCAGCCTCCTGATTCCAGGCATCAAAAGCTCAACAGCTTTACTTTGTAAGGAAGTGACTGGAAAATGACTTGCTGCTTCTTTTTTATGAGTTAAAAAGGCATTCGAGTGCTTTCAGGTCATGCCTTTGTACCCACACTACCGTTTAAAATACAGCATAAAATAGTTTATACGATATCGATTGAAAGATCATAAACTTGGGTAATGTTTTATTCCACAGTATAAGCATTGGTTAGCTGCTAAAAAGTGACTAAATAAGAAATAATATCATAGAATTATTACCATTACTGTCAACGGTTTGATTATTTTTTCTTAGCTTCCTACTGTTTATCTGGAATGTATGAATTTGTACAGGACTAGCATATTAGAATCATTTAATACATCTGCAACAAAATTGCTTTAATGTTATTGGAAACTTTGGCTCTAAGCTTTTAAATGGTAGTGGAGGTGATTTGCTCTAGTAAAACGCTCATGAATTATGAGGCAGTGACTGCAGGTAATTAAGTGAGATGGCGCAGGAGGATTGGCACAGAATAGTCTTCTTTAATACTAAAGCCCAGCTTCTAGGGTAGCAGGTTCATTTACTGTCACTGTTCCTCTAGCAGAAACCCTTTACTTCTGTGAGACCACTGACATCTTCATATTTCAGAATCAGAAAGCTTTATGATCCTAGAGGAAATTGCTTAAATAATTTCAGTCTCTGACTACCTTTATTGTTACCCTTCCGACTGATTCTGTGAAAATGGGGAACAGCATGAGCTTTTAAAAAAGAAATGATCTCATATATCTCATGATTCCTCTTTCAGCCTTCTGCATATTGTCTCCTAAGTCTCTCTCTCTCTCTCTCTCTCTCTGTCTCCTCTCTCTCTCTCTCTCTCTCTCTCTCTCTCTCTCTGTCTCTGTCTCCCCCCCCTCTCTCTCTCTCTCTGAGAGAGGGCATTGTGTACCTTGGAACTGAATCTGCACCATCACATTCCACTTGCAGATGTTAGCACTCATTGTTCTCTCCTATACATCTGGGGTTTACAGCCCTATTCCTGGAGGTCTTCCACCTTGGAGAGTTCAGATCCAACACATCTTACGATAATATTCCTGAATATCTTCATTACCTCAAGCAGGTGTGTTTCATTAGAGCTGAAGCCTAATTCTAGAAGATCACCATGGCCAGGACTGGGCACCGCTGACATAGAGGCACACATGCTTTCAGATTAGATAGAAAAGTTCCCACTGAACAATTGTATTGAGCTACACATTTAAAAAATAAAAGCAAGAAGGCCCTAGAACAGTGTTTCCAAACCCTGGTCCTGAAGGCCTGTTGCCCTGCTCACTTTTGGTTCCCTATGCTCTTAAAAATAAAAGGGCCAAAGAGTTCTTTGCATGATGTTATAGAAGAAACACATTGTTTGGTAAAGAACCTTCAAATTTTCCATTAAAATGAAGCATGTTTGAAAATAAAATGTTATTGTGGAAAAAACAATTAAAAATGTAAGGTTTTTTTCAGTGACATACTGTGACTATTAGAGCCAGGCCTTCCTTTCTGACCATAAACATCAAAACTTAGTCAGAAAATGTGAAAAAAACATACCTTTAGGATAATGCTGATTTTTTAAATATATCCTCTAAGGGATTCTAAATGTATGTTAGCGCTAAGCTAATGGCATCGAACATTTTGGTCACTATAGATTAAACATGGACATCTGAAGCTTCTAAAATACAATACATGTTTTTAAATACATTTGACCTTTTGTGTCCTTCATTAAAGATCCTCGGCATAGAGCTGCCGCTGTTTATCATTTAATAGAAACTCACTTGTTAGGCTGCCACTTGTATTCACAGTCAGTGATGTATCCAGGACTTCCAGAAGGCCTAGAGTGACTCATTGTAAATCAAAACAAGATTGATTGATTCCTAATTCCTAATCCTCACTTCCTAATTATGTTAATTTTGTTGTTAATCTGACACGTTAAGTGTCTGAAGTGGTGTCTTCAGTCCAGTGCAACAATGGAAGACCTTGCGTAGCCTTTCCACCTTGATACCACACAGAAGAAAAAATATTTTAACCTTATTTTCAATGCTTAATAATGAAAAAAGTCTTTTAAACACAAATGCCAACATTTCACAGGAGGAAGAAACTTTCTTAACGTTCAGTGTAAGGTAAGGGAACAATGGACTTTATTTTAGGTCATTCTGGAACATTTCTGTTGGTCCATTTATCATACTTTTTACACAGGGTAAACTGCAGCTGGCATTTTCGAATTAAAAAAGGCAAAAGGGTTTTATTCCAACATTTTTCAGCTGTGTGTAAATTTTGTTTGTGAATTAGCCATTCAGTCTAATCTACAGCGTAACATTATCACTCTCCAGGCAGTCAGGGCTGTACAGGATCGCAGGGGGGATGAATGGCATTTGGGAGCTGTTGGTTTAGAGTGATTTGAGCGAACGCTGGCTCTGAGTGTGTCCTTTGGACTGAGCCCAGGGTTTGTGGTGAGCATGAATTCCTCTCGAAACTGCCTGTGAGTTCAGTGCCAAGTCATTACAGCACCCTTCAGAGTGCACAGTCTGTAGAGTATACTCTCGGCCAAAACCTCTAATTCAGCTCTGCTATTACAGATAGAGTGTGACCACCTGCTCAGTACACCACACACAAACACACACACACACACACACACACACACACACACCCACACACACACACACACAGGACCACACCAGTATTCCAGTTGACACGAATACCAATATCAAATAATTACTTAATAAAAGTAAATCATTGGTAATTATAAGCAAATGTGTCATTCTTTTTTATCAATGCATTGAAAAGACAAATATGTCTATTTTTGTGAATGTTTTCACCTTGCTAAATTTGAACTCATACCCTTATACTATGTTAAATACTATATACCTATAATAAAGGTGCCATTGGAACTAATTTGGTTCCATAAGGAACTTTTAATGAACTATTTTTGAGAAACCTTTTTAGCTAAATAACCTTTGTGCAGTGTTAAAGTACCAATTATACCAATTGGCAGCCAGGTTTGCCTTGGAACCATACGTCCAAGCCAAGGATCAGTCAGGAACAGTCCACCAACTTTTCAGCCTTTTTACATAATTCAGACATTAAGATTTAAAATTACTAATCAAGTTTTTGTTGTTTTTTTGATGTGAAATGCGCTATTCTACAGAAGCTAAGAGAGTTAGAGTTGTTCACAGTGGTGGAGATAGGAACCAGATGTCCCTTGTGTTTAATGCCTATAGAAGTTACCTCAAATAAATTATTTATATGAAATTGTAACAAATTCACTGCCTGATGCCTGAGAGACTGTTTTACAGATTTGGACCTGGAATGCAATGCATTTTTAAAATACAAGAAGGGCAGAGAGGCACACACATAGCACTGTAAGTCAAAACAGCAATGAAAGAATACTGATTTTACCACAATTGTTTTCATTATCAAAATTGATAATAAAAACTTTTGTTAAGTCATTGGCCATTTAGAATAGTACATAAAATATGTGTGTTTATGTTGGTTACCATCTCCATCACTGTAAAGAAATCAGAGTCACTAAGTTTATCTACAGTGTGACATTCCACATCAAACCACTCTGAATGGCTTGGTTTACATTTCAAACATTGAATTATGCAGAAAGTGTAAGTAAATACAACCATGTCATTGCACTTCAAACACACATTACGCGTAGACTCAGACTTTCATTGCAATCCCCTGAGTCTCTCTGTCTGCCTGCCTTTGTGCCCGTCTGTCTGGCCAGTCCTGACCCTCTGTACCTGCGATGAAAGACCATATGGATGCTCATCTGTCCTGCTATAACCCCAGACCTCTCCTGCACCCTCAGAACAAAACATCTCTCCAAACTGCCTCTGTTTTAGTTCTGTCTGTGTTCGACTATATTAGCCTTTAACCTTTCAAATAAAAGCGTGGTGGTGGTGGTGGTGGTGGTGGTGGTGGCAGCGCACTGCTTCACTTGGTGAATGGGTTAAATGTAAATAAAGAATTTTACGCTGTACACACTGTGTGCTGTGTTGTATTGTGTTCACGCATGACTATAAGGGGCCACGTTACTTTTTACTTAAAATTATGGTTTCATGATAATGTGGTAACAGTTTACGTGAACTGTGCTACATAAGATTGACATAAATGTCATGAACATGTCATGGATGATGTCATATGCTGTCACAAGTTGCCATGACAAGGTATGTTCATTACCAGTTTCTTTGATAACAGATGCTACAACATTTGATGTCATGACCTTAATTAGCATGTGACATAAACAGTCATGACATCAATCATTGTGGCATCTGTCATGGCAATTACAGGCAACATGGTAACATGACACTGTTACATCAGTTATGACAACTTATGACAGCATATGACATCTTCCATGACATGTGAATGGAACGGTTATGTCAAAGTTGTAGGAAAGTGTTGCCATGAATTCAACACAACGTGAAACAAATCAGCACAGCCACTGAACTGGTTTTAAATGAACATAAAGAACTGTAATTCTAATCATCAATGCTGTGTAATTTAAAGGAGGCAAATTTTACTCTTTTTCAGTTTAACATACTTCCCTGTTCATACCTGGCATTAATGGCTGATCACACAAGTGGACAGTAAAACACAGTTGTTTATACCGGGCATTTTTATGTGCCTTGTGTGCATCTCCAGAGAACACATGGGATCAGTCTCTTTGTCATCCAAGAATGTGCTGGGAGTTTGGGTAAATGTATAGGGTGTTGCAAATGTTAGTTATATGTCTGGTTGACTTTTGCTAATAATTTTATATGACAGAGAGAATAAATTTGACTTGACTTAAGAATCAGTCAATCATTGGTTCAGGATTCAAAGAATCAGAAATCATTTAAAGCTCAAAAGAGACATTCAGGTGACCTATTTTTTTACTTTGGATGTTAGAGTTAACACCTTCAGTAAAGATGGTAAAAGGACAAAGGCTGGCTGAGAAAGAGACCATGTTTATTTCAGTAGGTAAAACCGAACAGCTTGTGGAATCGCATGTCAAATTATGTTGTTATAGTTCTCTAATTTGCCTTTACTGAAGAATCCTCCAAGGACCCTTTTCTAGGGTGTCATCATTTTCAAATCATAATAAAGGATCTGGTATCTATTGAATGTTCAGAATCCACACTTTCAGTAGAATTTTAGTGCTTGTTTCATGAATGAGAAATAATTAATATTGAGTTACAGCATGCCTGTGTTAGTGCTGGTGATAAGGGCGACTTGAAAGAGCAATGTAGCCCAACACCAGCCTTAAGTGCCTCTGAAAAGTTGTGCTCAAAAGACCACAGCAAAAGCATTTGTAAATCAAGTGAGGTTTTCGATCTGCCTTTTTAAAAATAGAAACTGAGAGTAGATTTAGTCTTACACTGTGGAAGTGGCAGAGAGCCAAAGAGAGCCTGGCCTTCCACTGACAGGATCACGTTTTACAGTTCAGAGTGGATACAGTCAGTGAGTAGTGAGTCTAGGATGGAACGCTTTAGATTTCGATGCCTTGAAAATGATTTTCTTTATTACACTAAAAAAGTGATGCACCGGATTTGCTTGATTTATAGGAGAGCTAGAAATAAAGCATGTTTTCCTTGCCAGTTCACACACACCTTACTTCTTACTGTATCTACTATACTATTTGAAGTTTCTGCCATTCTGGTGTATTTTTCTCTTTTACAGAAGTCATGAGATATGAAGTTGTTTGGGATTGCTGTTTGATCCTGCGTCACTTTGAGTAAATGTCCAACTCTCATTCAATTAAATGGCCACTTCATACTCATACTTTCACCATCACAGCTGCCCTTTTACATACATAGACATCTCTGATGGACAGGACATTATGAAGCACCAATGTAATGTTGCATATTACAAACATTAAACTTGTGTGTTAGTGACTTGGTCATTAGACAGTTAACAGTCTTTTGGTTAGTAGACTGAATTGTGTTCCTCCCACAGTCCAAAGATATGCATGTCAGATGAACTGGAGATGCTAAATTACCCCTAGGTGTGTGTGTGTGTGTGTGTGTGTGTGTGTGTGTGTGTGTGTGTGTGTGTGTTTGTGCTCTGTGATGGCCTAGCAACATGTCCAGGTTGTTTCTCCACCTTTCACCTTTTGACCACTGGGATAAGCTCCAGCGCCCCACGCCACCCTGGTTAAGGAAAAGTGGTTCAGATGATGGATGGATAGATTACAAAGGAGACCATTTAGTGGAAAAAATGAAAAATGAGGGTGAAAGCTTGTAACGCTCATAAAGCCTTCTGTTTAAAAGTCCTGGCCCTCAGTAAAAAGAGCCAACTGGCTTGCTGGTAAGTCCACAAGAGGGAAAACCCCACACCCATAGGGGAGATGTGCATGCAAACTAGCCAGAACAACCAGAACCAGGATTTTTGTCTGATTTTACCAGTGATTTCAAATACGTCCTTACAGAAGCCTTGTCTTGCATGATTGGAAATAATGGCCCAGGTGTGTTGCCAGGATAGCTGCGGAGTGAATGGGCTGACGGAATTAAGGTGTCATTTTTTGTGCTCTGTACAGTTGTCTTTCAAAGACCACAGGAAACTATAATTAATTATGAAAAAGGGTATGTCTCTTTTAAACTGTTCATCATTTCCATATGAATAACTTGCATTCATCAACACAACCGTGTTTTTCAGTTTACTCACTTTTGGCATGAATTGTGTTGATGTCACATATTGGACTGAGGAAATTAATTTGAATCGTGTAAATCCAATCTGTCCTTTTTTTGGAGTTATAATACACTCTTTTATTTAGACCCCCCTTTTCCCATTTCCCTCCTGTTCTCTCCATATGTCCCTGTTCTATCATCCCCTTTTTATTTTTTCCTTCTCTGTCCTCTCCCCTCTCTGCATTTTGGCTTTCTTATGGTACCTGGTCCCTTTCAGTCATCCATTGTGAAATTGCTTTCGTTCACCCCCACCCTTTCTCCCTCCCTCCCTCCCTACCTCCTTTCTTTTTTTCAGGACATATTCTCTCTATTCCTATTCCTGTCATGCCCACAGCTTAGAGAAACAAAAAAGCAAAAAAAATTGAATCAGTATTCTGCTGTAGTCTGAGAGAGAGAGAGAGAGAGAGAGAGTAAGTGTGTGTGGACAGGACTTTAAAGCGTTGTTTTAAAAAAATTCCTTGTGAACAATTATTAGGGCTTTTCTCACTTAGTCAGCACATTTTGTGTTTTTCTTCAGTTCTTCATATATACACACAAACACACCCACGCACTCACTCACCTACACACACACACACACACACACACACACACACACACACACACACACACACACACACATACACACACACACAAACACAAACAAATGCAAGCTACTGCACAAATAACATTCTCAGGAGAAAGGCTCTTTGGAATGTTATCAGAGGATTAGTTTGGTATTATTATGTGACTGTAAGCACAGAGGTGAATTGTCCAACAACTGTACACACAGTGAGTGTGTGTGTGTCCGTCTTTCTGTCTGTGTCTGTCTGTCTCTGCTGTGTTAGTGTGTGAATGGGTGTTTAGGAGTGACCTTTTTTATTATAATAAAAGAACTGGGCTCTCTGTGTATGCGTGATAATGTGTGTTACTGTAGAGTCACAACTTTCTCACAATTAATTCATTCATCTTCATCCTCCTTTGATCTTTGTTTTTGTTTTATCTGCACCATAACTGTACACAACAACCTTCTCTCTCTCTCTCTCTCTCTCTCTCTCTCTCTCTCTCTTTCTCCTCATCCTTTGTGAACCACTTGACATACTGTGTGAGCTCAGGGCTCAGACTGGGCAGTAGAGTGTGAAGAAGTGTAACTGTGAGTGTGTGTGTGTGCTTGTGTGTTTTTTGCTGCAAGGTCAGAGTAGAGCTTTCTGTACTGCTGTAAGGCCTGACAGAAGTGTGAATGCAACAACGCACACACACACACACACACACACACACACACACACACACACACACACACACACACACACACACACACACACACATACACATAGAATATGGATGATTCTAAATTCTGTAGGTAGCCATTCACTCTCATACACATCGTGCCCCATCATATATTGTTTGTGGCTCTTTTTTAATATCTTCCTCTGTCTGTGAGTGTATTTCTATTAAGCCTGTACAAAACACAATATACTAACTCAGCTGGCACCTTCAATGCTCTTAACACTAATGCATGATCAAAGTTATATACTCACTCCACTGGCCCTTTAAACACTAACTCACAGTGAGCCCTAGATTGCAGAGTCACTGGTAGACATGGGCTGGAATGCACTGGAACATCAATAAAAGTGGAATCAGGATGTGGTTGTTCAGAGGTGTTCCAGATGTCACAAACCTTTTTTTCATAGGGAGAATCATGTATAGGGTACTTTATGGATATCAGAGTTATACATTAAATTCATTGGCCCCTAATTTACAAACTCTATTATGTACCTTTCATTTACAGTATTATACAGAAATGTAAGTTATCATCTAGTACAGCGCTTCTTATCCTAGTCTTTGGGGCTTTTTTTGTTCAATACCAGCTTCCAGCACCCTAAAGCAAGAACACTAAACACACGATACAGGTGTACTGGGACTGCATAGACCACAAATGTGGACCGTCTGGTGGGTCCTGAAGACTGAGCTGGCAAACACTGCTCTAGTACAGTGTTATATACAGCTGGTGGTCTGGTGGTTAGGAGTTACCCCTGCAATCAGAAGGTTGTGGGTTCGAATCCCTGGACTCCCAGTGGCACCACTGAGGTACCCTTGAGCAAGGTACCGTCCCCACACACTGCTCCCTGAGCAGCCCACTGCTTCACTTGGTGAATGGGTTAAATGCAGAGGACTCAATTTCACCCAGGCTCAATATAGTATGTAAAATAAATAAAATAAAAGTATACACAATATAAAATTATACACTTGCTCATAATTCCCAGAATTAAAATGACCTCTCCCTGCTCATATGCTAACTGCTCTTTATTTTACAATATCAGAATTATACACTCAAACTGTCCCAGTTTGCTTATAGCGTTACACTACTGTCACAATATCTCCATCCATCTAATTAACACTTGTTCCTTAATATGCCTTTAGTTCACTGGTTCTGTTTAGTTAAATATAAATCTTTTACATTTTCCGTCATAAAGAAGAATCACTTAACCAGGCGAACTTCACATGGTCTTTTGTGTATTCATGGTTCTGTATAGGATCATTGCCTTTACTAAAGATCCCTTCAAGAAGCATTTTAAGGGATAGTTGATTAATTATTGAGAGTCCTGTAATCTACCTGCCATTTTTTCATCCCGGCAGAAAAGCAGTCTGTGATCACTGTAAATGGCTTTGATGTGTCCCGCCCTTTTGGTCTGTGCCTTGTTACAGCTCCACTTCAAACGCTGAGGATCATCCAGTACTTTGTAGTTCATCTTTGTGAACAGTGTAGATAAGTGCTGATTGCTTTCCTTCTGTTTGGTCCTCTGAATATAAAAGGAGAGATAGTCATTCATTGACTAATTACAGTTCAGTGACACCTTTTGTGATCACCATTAAAATCATCATCATCATCATCGTCACCATCAGTGGTGGGAGCAGAGGTGAGCTCCTTTCCCAGACTTCACTGGAGAAAACGTTTCTAAACAGCGAGACAAGCATTTCTGCTCCCTCACATCTCTCTGATAGGCTGAATTAGAAACGTCTCTCTCTAATCCCTATGCTTAC
Source organism: Brycinus macrolepidotus (assembly GCA_037974445.1). NCBI lineage: Eukaryota > Metazoa > Chordata > Actinopteri > Characiformes > Alestidae > Brycinus > Brycinus macrolepidotus. Next base: position 4,610 of record JBBPCZ010122140.1, on the reverse strand, counting down.
GCTGCTCTCTCTCTCAGCATTCTCTTTTTTACTCAGCCTCTCAGGTTTGTAGCCCTCTCACGATCCTCTGGGTCATTCGCCTATAGCTCTCCTTAAAGACTAAATAAGTGCAGGTTTCACTATGCCAGTTTAAAGGATGGTAAAACCATTTGTGTGTTTTATTCACATTGGCTATATCTCGAAGCTGCAGTCAGAGCAGATAGAACTGGCAGAGGCTGGATTTACAGTATGCAGAAATCCCCTAACCTTAAAGTTATTGCATTCATTTGACTATTATACCATAGGAAGACAAGCACAATATTATATGCAAGAGACATAGTGATGAAAGGTGAGGACACAGGCTCTGATGTACTAAGCCTTCTGTGCTCTGTATGGAACTGGTGTACGAGCCTAGTAAAATGCAAAATGCGTCTCACTTCCTCATGCATATGCATTTGATGGAGGGTTGTGCAAAATGTGAAAACATTGTGCAGAACACTGGATGGGTATAATACATGTGTGACTGATTTCACATTACACATTTATTAAAGTTTAAGCACCTTTTGTTGGTTTTGCAGTGATTTTCATCTGCCTAATAAAACCAGGTATGAACTTTCATTAGGCGCTGCATTTTTGCTGACCACAGCCTTTTATGTATGCGTGTCTGTTTGACCTTGGCAGTTTCTAACGCACTTCACTGTGCATGAAAAGTTGAGATAAAAAAGACTGTCCACCACAGGGGGTCCAGACTTCAACGAAAAAGTTTTTGTTTAGTTTTTTTTATCCTTACAACCTCAACATTAATGACAATTAATTGCAAAGTTTTGTGTTGAGGTAAAAAGTTGGTACAGACTGAATACAATTGTGTGGCATTATTAGATTGAGTTTATGCAATGGTTTATATTTTTGAGCTCTTGTAATCCCATCAGATATTGTAGTTCCATAAGAGCTACTTAATAATTTATTAAAGTCACCTTTTGTGAATTTTTATGTCTGATTCTAATTCAGATTTCATTTTTTTTTTCTTTTGAAATTTGACCCAAAGTTCATGTTGCTTAAACAAAAAAGTTTAAGCAACTTTTGTTGGTTTTGCAGTGATTTTCATCTGCCTGATAAAACTAGGTATGAACTTTCATTAGGGTCTTCAAACACATGTAGTTCAGCAATTTCTTTCAATGGTGCCTGTAGATACAATGCTTAGCATGAGGCACCAGGCTGAACATCTTCTGTTGTTTGTTGAGGGCCCCACTGTTTTATTGTGCCTTTCAGACATTGCATCTCACAAGTGAGCAGTTAGTGGGCAGGGTCTTTGCATGATAAACTGTAGTCTTAGTAAATCAATCAACATTTGTGAACACACTAGTTGCATCAACATGCAAGGCCTGCACTCTCACACACATCTGGCCCTCAGATACTGCAGGCAGTGTTTCAAAATGTAAAAATCTGACATACTATCTCATCACTGTCTCACTTTGTACCCCAAAAACACTTTTGATTTGGAAGAAATATCCTGAACTTAATATCTTTATGTATTTAAAAAAAAAAAAAAATGCTAATTGTGTTACATTTCTGTTAGTCCATGTATTCACACAATTTTCAAATGGTGTGAAACAACTAAAAAAAGTTGTGAGGTAGCACCAAGAGGCAATGGCAGGACAAACACACAGAGATGTCGCCTTTCACTTCACTTGCCAAACGCACATCCATATACTCATAATTGCTCACGCAGGGCAGATTCCCATTGGCCTCTTGCTGAATTGAGTGAAATCTGATTGGTCCCTTAATGAAAGAGGCTGAAGTCCATTGTCCCATAAGGGTGGGGGCAGGCCCAAGGTTAATTGTACTGGGTCATTTTGATCGCAATTCCTTTGTGGATCCCTTAACAGAGTTAATTTCAGGTTGTTCAGCAGGGACGCCAGCAAAAGTGACACCAACTCTATCACCCTGAGAAAATGGCTCAAAGGTCAAAAACCTTTAGCACCTCTAAGCGACCAGAACACAAGGTTTAACTTGGTGTATATTTGTGAGGTCACGAAGTTTAGCTTCAATACTGTAAAGTAGGAAGAAGAAAAAAAACTTTCAGCTTGAAATTCCTTTATTCCCTTTTGTCATTGGTTCTGTTTCTGCTCACTCTTTCTTATACCTCTGCTCACTCTCTTTTGCTCCCGCTGACCGAATGAACGACTGACCTCTGAAAGGGAAAAAGAGAAAGCAAAAGACCACCTGATCCAGTCTAGTAACGGCCAGCTATCCTGAAAGTTCCCATTTTTAACAGCTAAACCTGCTGAAGTGGGTCACTTCAAGGCGTTTATTTAAGGCAAACCTTTTCGCAATCTGACAAAATGAGCAGAGAATTGAAGACCGTTTTAGCCTCCTTTCCCCAACAGAGTTCTGCCTAAGAGCTGACCTCATTTAGGAGGTCAGGGATTGGTTAATTGGAGCCTGTGACTCATGGAGCGCCATGGCGACCTCCGTGTCAGCTAAAGTTAGACTCCACCTCGCTGACCTCTGAGCCTGGGTAAAATTATCCGCCCTAAAAATGTAACGAAGAGCCTAAAAATAGACCTATTGTCTCACAAACCTGCTTTGAGATCTATTATTTCAACTGAAGAAAACATTCATAGTTTATGTGTAGAAAAGTCTTCTAAAACTCTCTCTCTCTCTCTCTCTCTCTCTCTCTCTCTCTCTCTCATTTTCTCTCTCACCACTCCTGAAACTTTAATACACTGCCAGATAAAATGCAGTCACCTATGAACATTTTCTCTTGAATAAATCATACTTATAAGCAGAATGCTAAAGGTGACATATAAACATAAAAAGGTGCACGACTATGTAAGTGTGTGTGCATGCGTGCGAATCTGCGTCTGTGTGTGAGTCCATTTACTAAGTTTTGAATGAATAATTGGTTTCATATCATGACTCAAATCCAGCTCAGATGCACACACACATACGCACACAAACACACACACACACACACACACACACACACACACACACACACACGCACACACATTAATCTTAGGCTTCAAACATGCAGCTTGTCACTGTCAAGGACACAGTCAAGAGTCAATATTTTTTCCTTGGTTGAGACAGCAAAATTATGGCGATTCTGCGTAACTCAAAACTGGCTGGCGATGTTCCAGGCAAAGCCAGAGTAACTAAAGTCAATGAGGCCAGAGAGCAAATCTGAGAGCGCCTGTGACTCAATCGCTGAGCAATCACTCCACAATTACACATATTTAACAGCTTCAGAGGTCACAGCTTTTCATAAATGCGCAATTATGAATATGCATTTTAACAGTAGGGTGACACTGACTGTGCTATTTAGTCTAACAGTTATGCTAAACTGCAGTCTTAATAGGCTCTTATCTGTCTGGCATGCATTATGAAGACCAGTGCATTTTTGCTGACCACAGCCTTTTATGTATGCATGTCCGTTTGACCTTGGCAGTTTCTAGCGCACTTCACTGTGCATGAAAAGTTGAGATGAAAAAGACTGTCCACCACAGGGGATCCAGAAGGTTTTTTTTTTTTTTTTTTTAAATATCCTTACAACCTCAACATTAATTACAATTAATTGCTGCGTTTTGTGTTGAGGTAAAAAGTTGGTACAGATTGAATACAATTGTGTGGCATAATTAGATTGAGTTCGTACAATGGTTTATATTTTTGAGCTCTTGTAATCCCATCTGATATTGTCGTTCCATATGAGCTACTTACTAATTTATTATAGTCACCTTTTGTGAATTTTTATGTCTGATTCTAATTCAGATTTCATTTGTTTCATTTTCTTTCTCTTTTGAAATTTGACCCAAAGTTCATACTGTGAGGACTAAACGAACACATAAAACACATTAACACATGAACATTTCCAGTACTTTCTATAAGCCAAAGTTGTAATATAAATAACATTTGCCTGGGTGATTCTATGTAACTCAAAACTGGCTTTGCTCTTTGAGTTACATAGAAAGTAAAAGATAACTGGCTATTTAGCACAATGAGCCTTGCATAATTATTCAGATGCAGTATGAGTGCGCTCACCTGGTTCACATTATTTACATCATAAAATTTCAAAGATCGGCCAAATTATTGCATTTCTTTTGGCCGATCTTTGAAATTTTATGATGTAAATAATGTGAACCAGGTGAGTGCACTCATACTGCATCTGAATAATTATGCAAGGCTCATTGTGCTAAATAGCCAGTTATCTTTTACTTTCTATGTATCCCATTAAAGAGCAAAGCCAGTTTTGAGTTACATAGAATCACCCAGGCAAATGTTATTTATATTACGACTTTGGCTAATAGAAGGTTGTATGTAAACTGTATGTTAGGCAGTAAAGATCGGATCTTGGTGCATTGACTTAGTGGTGCAATACCATTCAAAACCAGCAGTAACTCTTCTGAGGTTTTGTATGTAAAGTTGATCAATCTGAAAAAACAAGTTTTCTTTGGGGACTCTGGGGGACCCGCTATGACTGCTTTAAAAAAAAAAAAGTTTTAGGGCATTTCTTAAGCTGTGCAACAATGTCTCACGCATCATGCAGCACACCCATAACCATTTTATCAAAACTGTCTGAGAGGCACCCAATTCTTTTTTTTTTTTTTTTTTTTTTTTTCTTTTCGGGATTT
>JBBPCZ010122134.1:4175-20994 GCA_037974445.1 Brycinus macrolepidotus | reverse complement strand
CTTTATCCACACTGAAATGATTCGGTATGATAGCTCATTTGTCACAAATGCAAACTATTCATCTACATTTGACATTTAAATCTTCATTTATTAGAGTTCCCCATCCCTCACAGTGCTAGAGTTTTTAAAATAAGGAGAATAGTCTGAAGAGGCAGTCTGAAGGCAGACGAGGCAGTCTGCACTGCAAAAGCACGAATTATGAAGTAGGGTGCCGAGCTTAAAAATTGAGGTTTCCAGGGGTTTTGGGTCACACCCAATAACCATCATGTCACCTGAGGCTCCAATAAAAGTAAACAGGTGTTTATCATATCAAATGCAATGGAGGGAAGGCCATGTTTCAGGCCATTACATCACTGAAGGCTGTACCATTTTGTATGATATTTTGAAAGCAGTTGAGAAATACACACTTGTTCCTCAGTAAGCCATGAAATGTTGGTCTCAGTTATACATAGAGAAGCACTGAAGAGAAGCCTTTGGATACCAGAACTCTCCTAAAAATCCATTTTTGTAAATGAGATGTGTGGATGTGAAGAACCCTTTTAAGGCATTAAGAAACTTCATAGAGTGTAAATCTTTAACAATTTAGGGTTTCTCCCAAAAAATGTAAAAACTACGCAGTTCCTTTAAACAATAAAGTAGTTCTTCACGCTCTTTTAAGAATTATTCATTGAAAGGTTCTTCAGGGAAGCAAAAATAGTTCTTCTGTGGCATTACACAAAGAACCTTTCCTGACACTTTTATTTTTAAGAGTGTAGCTTGGCTGCGGCCTTTATTTTAGTCAGGGCCCTGACACAATAACCTGACTGCCATTGGACTGTTTACAGGCATCGATGAGCATCGCTGGCCAGTCGTGGCCCACACTTCGTGAAGCACACTTTGCTCTAGCTGGCTGTAACATGTTTTGGCTGACTGAGAATATTAAATTACCTTTACTGTTCGGCTGTGAGAGTCAGCTGTAAATCAGCGTGCAAGAAGAAAAATGAAAGACAGCAAAGAAAGCAAACGACACTCATGAGGGCACACACAAAAGTACCCTCATTTTCAGTGTCAAGGCAAGTTTTATCACTAGAAATGGATAATTTATGCTGTTCTAAAGTCTGAATTTGTGTAAAATGACAATACGTAATGAGCAATATTTGAATATTATATCTCCAACCGCAAAAACTTAAATATTTGTTAAGAATTAATAAGTACAAATTTTTGTGGAAGACGTGAGGTGATTGCTGATTTGCATATTGCTACATAATCAGATTTCACCACGCAGTAATCGGCGATGCATTTAAGTACCTGTAAAAGTGTAAACCAACGTGGCTACAATCTTATCAGGATAGAATCCAGATTCAAATCCAACGACGTGACCAGGTGTAAATGACGCCTTTGTCTCTCTCGCTACCTCATTCATTCTTTTTGACTCCCAGTTGTGCACATCCTCCCACTTTCTCACACACTCTAAAAATAAGACGGGTGGAATGGGGCTTTGCTATATTTGGCTTAAACTGATGTGCAATTACAGAATGTAGGCAGCAATTTCATTGAAACAGTGGGAGTCTGGAACAGTCATGGCTTCAGTGATCCTTGTGGAAGCCGGCCAGACTCATTAAAGGATGAATCTCGCAATCTTCCTGAATTTGCACTTGTGGGATGAAAATCTGAGAGATAGGAATGACGACTACTTTTAACATGTGAAGGGTGGAAAGATTATTATAGCTCTTGAGGTTTTGATCGCAACGTATATTTAAGCTCAGCCTCTGCTTCAAATGCTCTTTTTATACTGTCTGTGAAACACAGGTGTTGGAGCGTCATGAATACAGTTCCTCCCGCCCTCACAGGAGCACTACTACAACGGCACCACAACGTTGGTGAGATTTTGAAAGACCTGCCACTTAACTGTTTACAAATATCTGTTTCATTTACATGGCGTCCTCACAGGGAACACATTATTCCATAGTGAGTGGGACACTAACTCAGTTGTTCTTGCTCATTTTGCCAGTGTACACACCTTGTGTTTTGACAGGACACATTTATACAACAGTGCTGAAGTTAAAATTGTCTATTTATTTTCATGGCTGTGTGAACACAACTCAGATCTAATTTCAGCAGATACTAGGTCAGTCATAATCATGAAATTTTAGTTGATGATTAATAGAACAGTTTATTACAGTTGCTGCTGATGTTCAAAACTCCATCCCCAGTGCTGCAATATTTTTTTGAGTTTAAAAACACTAAGGCAAACTTATTGGGGTATAAAATAAAAATATAACGTTTAAACAAAAAAGTATCAGTTAATGTTATTGGTTTTCAGAATTTGTAGCCCCTTAAAATTGATACTGGTCCAGGTGATGTCACAGCCATCCTTGACTGGGAGTCCAAAAGAGCATCTCTGGATGGGTAGGGTAGTTCCCACCAATCCCTGCTCAATTACTCAACGAGATGCTGGCCATCATGGGTAACTGCCAGCTGACATAACAGAATTGGCAGTAAGTGTTCTCCTCCAAGCATGCTGAGCTGTGCAATGACACCGTGTTAGCAGCAGCTAGAAAAAAATGCGGTGGTGCTTCATGAGACTTGGAAGAAGCATGTGCTAGCCTTCAGCCTCCCAATGTTGATGGCATCATATGACTGGTGAAGTCTTAGCTAGCATTTGGAACAGGACATGATTGTGGAAACAAAAAATAAACAAAGAACAGTATTGGTGTCAACCACAAAATTGGCAAAATAGTGGGTTAGGCCTTAGTCTCAACAGAGAATTATGCTGATATTGCATCTTGATGGGAGTATCTTCAAATTGCCCAAGAGGAATGTTCCTGTATGTACAGGAACACCCAGTACACCCATCCTGTATGCATCATAGAGATGTGTCTGACTTTCCCCAGAGCTGGTGCTCTAGGCCAGCCGCCACCAACGCAGTTTGAATGAGCATGGCTCATATGGAAGGTATGTGCTGAGCATACAGCCTCTACAGGAGGGTCTGAAATTCTGCTTCTTGCAGGAACACCCTCCTTCTTCCTCCTCTTTCACCTAATCCTTCCAGCTCTCCCCTTTCAAACTCCGACATCTCACGCTAAAACGTCTAATGTAACGCTTGGTGATCTGCATTACAAAACCATTACAAAATCAAAGAGGCCACGTTACTCTTTCGTTCATTTGTTTAGCACAAAATGGTTTATATGTTTATATGGTTATGACTCATTCTGCGCTGTTTGCTTAAGATGAGACTGTGCAATTGTGGAACGTGATGTTGCAACTGAAGACCACGCCTTCAGGTAAGACCATAACACACATGACAAAGATCAACAGTGAATGAGAAAGTATGTCAGCAATATAAAAGTCTGTCCTGTAGCAAATATCTCTCCAGCATTTCCAGTACAGATAAACAGTATGTATGAACAACTGTTCCTGTAAATTAATCACCTATAAAAAAAAAAACAAAAATCTGTTTTTAAATGTATATGTTACTGCACTTCAAAATATATCCATATAGACGACAACACTGTCATATGCCATATGTTACTATTAAAGCAGCAGTCTCTTATTCAAATACAGATTTCAACAGTCATGGTTTAACATTAGAACTGTCATATTATTTATCACTATAAGTATTTTAATTGTGCTGGCGAAAGCACCAATAGAAATCCATGTTCCCCTTCTCATCCACTGCCAGAAATCACAAACAGGTTTGAGGCTCTAAGCTACTGGCTTCAGCACCACCCTCTCCAGAGCGTAGGACACATATAACTTTACAAACATAGTTATCATCATCATTATCAAAACTTCTTGTTCCGTCATACCAACCTGATATCATACATTTTACACAGAGTGTTTTGACGGTCATTCAATAATTTTCAGAGCTTTTGACTTTTATTTTGACTTTATATTTCTATTGTTCTTGTCTTTGAGTCTCTGTGTGACTGTGCAGTCATGACATAAGCAATTTCCACTGGGATCAAATAAGTTTCTGCTTCTGATTTTCAGGCATTTTTGCTCTGAGTCGACGTGATGTGGATGCCTAAAGTTTAAAATAAGCAATTTTATTTTTCTCTTTAACATTTTTACCATAGAGTAACAATCACTTTCCTTTTTAAAAGTCTGATGAATGTGCTGAGGTTTAGGCTACAAATTCTGTGACTTGGAAAAAAAAAAAAAGACGACGCTTCAGAATAGCAAAGACTTAATAACCAACGTAACGATCAAATACTCAAATATTCAAATTATTTGGGCCAGTCCTAGACACAAGACCTGTTTTGAGAAGATCTGAGGCCAGATGATGTGTATGAACAGTCAATTCCAAGTAGCAGTGCTATCCAAGCTGAAAAATGTGAAACCGTTCATAATCAAGGGACAATCAAGGGCATACAATAAAGCCGGTCATTCCATTACGTTTACAAAACAGCTATAAAACACAAGATGCAAATATTTTACAGGATGTATGATACATTAAATATAAATGGACAAAGAAAATTGCTTCTGCTGCAGTCTGTTTTTTTCCTCTACTGGAGAACTTGTGATGTGAATTTGCGAAAGCAGTGGAAACAGTGCCTGTATCCCAGTAGGAACTCCTGTGAATTCTGACTCTGAACTCAGAGAGAGAGGTCAGAGCTCTGGGAGTGTGGAAAGCTCTCTTCAAAGCACTTCCATTATCATCAAAGTGTTTGAAAAACACTGATTCTGATAATGTTGCCAGAGTAAGATTTAAAGTACAACGCTTTTATTTTCATTATGTATAATTCACTCTGTACTCAATTTAGTAAACTATTCTCCATGGCAGGATTTCACTATGTGACCAAATCAAGATGCATGACTGCGAAATGACTGAGCCACAGTGCCAGAGGTATTTAGTGGGCTGTGTTCCATCCTGGACACAGATTAAGCCTAGTCCTAGGCTAAAAAGGATTTGCCATTTTCAGCAGATAATCACCATTGACATGGTAATTAAGTCCAAGGCTTGGTTTGACCAGCTTTCAGGAACCTGGTGCTAAATTTTTGGAGGCCAGGGTCTTGAGCAGACGGTGTGAGCTTAAACCCAAGCTGCTGGGCCGAGCAGTGAGCCAACACCCAGCCTGTGTGTTTGGGCAGAGAGGAGGTTTATGAAGAGAGGAGGAGAGCAGAGGGTGGGGGACTGACTGGCCTGGATAGAATGTCAAACACAAAGCTGGGAAAAGGATTAAAGTCGCCAGAGGTGGCCGGGTCGTGCACGTTTGCAGAATTTCTCCCAGTAGCTGCCTGGACTCACTATTACTTCTTTGTGTTATTGCTACAGCAATCTGAGAAGAAGCTATTTATTTGGGAACGACTGAATCAGTGCACCTGCGTCTGGGTGGAAGATTTTCCACCTTTTGTTAAACGCCAGATGTCTGCCATTAATTCAAGGCTAAGGGCCCTTTTCATGCTTTTCATGAAGGACTCAAGAAAGATTTCTGAACTTGCTTTTGTTCCATGGAGATCGGAAACATCATTAACAAAACATTCAATGATGGATTTCTGGCAGATGCTACAGCAGAATGATGGCCATGCATCTCTAGAGGAAGGGCTTTAAGATAAAGATATCCATTCAAATCAGGACAAAATCACTGGCAAACTTAAACATTTTCATTATTTAATACCGCAGGATTTTTACAGAAACATGTTCAGTATTATCTAAGGCAGTCTTTATCTGAGCCAGAAGGGGGTGCCAAAGCCTAAGGCCTTTCTTTTACACCCAAAAATAAAATTAAATTAAAAAAAAAAAATGTTTTGAAAATGTAAACATTAACTCTAAAGCCATATTTTACATCCAAACTCATCACTGCTCATGATTTGTTTGCTCCTTTTAATGCTCAGAGCGCCGAGCTGAAGCAGAGCCTCCAACTACTCTCATCCTGTTTCTAACATTAAACCAATTTTAAGAATAAAAGTGTTTCTAGAGCTGTTTTCTGTTTCTATATTTTAGAATTCTGGTCAACATGAGCTTTTAGGGCGACAGGCACTTCCATTTTAAAATCTGGTGAATAAAAAGTACAAGAAGTTCCCTTAGAACGTTTGTTCTCGTTTTGGCCTGTCTGATTCTGTTGGTTGACTTCTTGGACTGTTTTAGGTACATTTTGGGGATGTTTAGCAAATCTTACATTACACAATGTAATAATCAACCTGTTGTGACACAGTACCCACAAGAAGCTTCAGAAAAACACAGCGTTTTTGTCTGCGAAAGTACAGCAAAGTCAACAAAGTCAGCTTCACACCTGCCCACATTCAGGTATGCACTACTGGAGCACGTGGTTACATAAGAGCAATTGTATTCCTCATTGAAAGGTATCACTACACCCTAATGTGACGATCTGCCTGAAGCGTGTTGCAAAAAGACATTACTCACTTTCCCTGCTTCGATCTGGTCTTGAATTAGTAGCCAGCGGCTCTTTATCACAGACACTATATATGATGCATTCAAATACCTGAGAGTTTTATCCTCTCCATCCCCTCCTGAACAAGCTCCTACCAGCTCCCAACAAATGAATAAACATGTACTTCTCATTGCTGAAACACGCCAACTGGTGACTTTTTGAAACCTCCATCCTTCTGTATCGCCAAACGCCCCTAGGTTTCTTTTGAGGGTCTCTCATTTGCACAAAACTTGAGTTAATACCTTGACATAATCAGCGATGACAGTTCTAAACAAAGTTGTTAACTGGTTGTTAAACTACAAACTTAAACTCTTGATATTAAATACATGAAATGTGCTGCCTTTAAGTAACTGGTTTACATAAAATGGATGTGATTATCCCTATCCAGTGTTTCCTCTGGATTAAGAGGTTTTGGTGTGGCAGCTGGCAAGGGATTTCTTCTTGGTTAGGTGTGATGGGGATTAGTTCTGGAGAGCAGTTTTGGGGGGTGGAGCAGGTGTGTTGGGGGTCCATATCGTTTTTGTCAAAGTTGACAAGCTGAGCTACAGTTTGAAATAAGTGGTTGAGACGCCTGAGGTGGGAAATCATTAAATTTTCATTAAAAAGTCTCACCCACCTCTGAGAAATGGATGGAAAGTTGACACTGTATATTGACTTTATCCCTCGTCTCACTGCTCTCGGAGAAATGGATGGGAAGTCGACATAGTATATTCATTTAATCTTCATTAAAGAAGAGACTTGCTCTGTAAACCGAGGTAGGACAGTTTAAAAACCTATTACTGCATCTGGTTTGTTATTATACTAAGATTATTTGTTATAAAAGACATTCACTGCCATCTTTTCTCCTTTCTTAGTAAAAAATAGTATTTTCTAAGCCAAACCAATGTGTAGTATGCATTGGACCTCTGCAGAACCACTACTTCTTTTAAGACAAAATATCACAAATCGAACCGAATCTTCACCCCGAGGATTGATCCTAGACAGGTGTATCGTCCCATCCCTGCGACATAAATCTCATTCTGTTACAACCACAGGCCTGCAAACTGAACTCATATGAAAGAGAATCTGAGTAGAGGGGGTGGTCTTCACCAGAATGAGGGAAAACTCAGACAAGGAATCAGAATGTGAGACAGAAAAAAATATTTTGTGCTGGTTTTGGACCTACTCCTGCTGCTGCACTGGACTACTAAAGGTCATTCATCAGTCAGTCAATAGATTAGCCCAGTTCTGGAGCACTTACCTATTTTTCCACACAAACATTTAAGGCCTCCTGTGAAATGACGTTACTCTGAACAGCGTTAAGGAAGAGCACCCCTGTCTTCTTTTTTTATGTTGGCAAGCCTCAACCTAACACCAAAAGCAAGTTAATTATAATTTACACTTCCATGTAATTTTCCAGGAGGACATGGCCGTTGGCACTGACTTAGCAAACATGGTTCCATGTCATTTTAGCCCGGGCTGCTATGAAAAGCGAGAAAAAGTGAACTGGCATTTTAAGAGCACGTACAAGAGGGAGCAAGGTAGAAGTTTGTGGAAGTATTACACGGCCTGATAGTCGTTTAGAAGCTGATATATTTTGCTTTGATATATGAAGTTTATCTGGCTGGGCTGTAAAATGACACGGCTACACTTTTCTCCTCGACGACACTGCACTCATTTGACAAAGCTGCTATAATCTGAGAAGGCGTTAAAGGGGAAAATGAGTATTGAAAGCTTGTTGCTGTACCAGAAAACAGGCTTTTGCTTCCATATGTTTGTATGTGTGTCTCTATGTATGCATGTATGTTTGTCTCTTGACGTCTGATGTTTAGTGGGTTTGTATGTATGTAAGTGTGCATGTATCTTCATATGTATATATCTTTATTTGTATGTACACATCTTTGTTTGTATGTATGTGTGTATGCATGTATGCGGCTCCTGGCGTCAGTAGATTCTAAAATGAGTTTTGAAAGCGTGTTGCTGTACCAGAAAACAGGCTTTTGCCACCATATTTATGTATGTATGTGTCTTTCCATGTATGAGTTTTTTTAAGTAATCATCTTTGTATGCACGTATGTATGTATCTTTGTATGTATGTCTGTCTGTCTGTTTGTATGTCTATGTACATATGTTTGTATCTTTTTATGTGTGTGTGTATATTTGTATGTATGTTTGTGGCTCGTGGGATTGTATTATTCTACTCACCCACGATGACACACAGCACGTCGATGAGGACGTACAGCCTCTTTTTCCTCATATTCGTCATGGTGCAGTTTGTGAAGATGTGAAGGTTAATTCATTTGGTCGAAAGCAGAGTTGATGAGAGGAAAAAAGAGGTCAGACACGCGTTCTCCAGCCCGCACTGCGAGTTTTTCCGGCTCTGCTCTACCTGCCAGCAGCTGTTTACCACGGAGCAGCAGCTCTGGAGCTCCTCACCCAGCCGGGACTCAAACAGAGACGGATCCCCCTCTCCCGCTGCTCCTCATCGCCTCCAACTCTCTGGACACGGACCAGGAGTCTCCTCGAGTTCCCTTTCAGAAGGGGGTCGATATTAAACTCTCCTCTCCTCCGCCGTTTTCCATAAAAAAAGGGAAAAAAACACGCCACAGTTCCTTCCCTTCCTGTCCACACCGCCTCCACCTTCAGATGACGTGAGAGAGGGAGTGTGTGAGGGAGCCCAGTCAGAGGTGTGTGTGTTGGGTTGGGTGGCGGAGCCTAAATATACAAGTTGGTGTTACCTCAATAAAAATAAGGGTTTCATAAAAAGTAGCAAACAACAAAGAAGTAAAAGTAACAACCCCCAAAAAACAAAATAAACAAAATAAACAAAACAAAAAAAAAAAAAACAGGAGTTAAGTCAAGTCAAGAAGGTGTTTATTATCATTTCAACCATATATACAATACACAGTGAAATGAAATTAGGACTATGGTGCAACACAAAGAACAAAAACAGAAATATCACAAGACTACACAAGTGCAGGCAGGACAGGACTGCAAGAAAGAGTGCAAAAAACCACAAGAGCAACAATACAATAATTCACAGGACAACATACAGCGCAGCTGACAGGAGCAGTAACAGCACTAGGGTGAGAGAATAAAATATTGTGACATACTGTATTGTAGAAAGCGGATGAGTGAGGGAGTGTGTGAGGGAACCCAGTCAGAGGTGTGTCTTGGGTTGGGTTGGGTGGCAGAGTCTAAATCCACAAGTTGGTGTTACCTCAGTAAAAATAAGGGTTACATACAAAGTAGTAAACAACAAAGTAGAAGTAAAAGTAGCAACCCAAAAAAAAACCCGAGCAGGAGTCAAGTCAAGTCAAGTAGGTGTTTACTTTCATTTCAGCCATAAACACAGTACACAGTTACATAAAAAAAGTTCCTATAGGATTGTAGTGCAACACAAAGAACAAAAAAAGACCCGCAAAGAACAAAAATAGACCCGCAAAGAACAAAAATAGAAACAACACAAGACTACATAAGACTACACAAGTGTGGCCAGGACAGGACTGAAAGAAAGAGTGCAAAAAAAACCACAAGAGCGACAGTACAATAATTTAGAAGACAAGAAAACAGTGCAGTTGCCAGGAGCAGTAACAGCACTAGTGTGAGTGAATACAGTATTATGACGTACTGTATTCTAGCAGCAGAGTCATTTAGTGTGCAAAAAAAAAAAAAAAAATGCAAAGCAATGGAAAGTTACTTTGAAAGGTTATGGTACACAGAAATAAATAATAATGCAAAAATAGCAAGTAGCAGCAATGCAGAGTATTGACAGGGGCAGTTGGGAAATATCTTTTCTTTGGAACAAAGACTGTCAGGTAAAAAAGATGAGAAAAAAGGAAAAACGTTTTAGCCCATATAAAATAAACACTGAAAAAAGAACTAGTGTTGTTGTTTAACCTATAAACTGGAACTCTGTTGATATTAAATACATGAGCTGTTTCTATTTTAAGTAACTGGTTTCCCTAAGGAACAAGATTAATCCTCAAAAAAAAGAACTTCAATTATTATGAAATTAACAGTATACTGCAGTGTGTTGCCATATAATGTGGTTTCAGTGCAGTGTTTTATATATATATATATATATATATATATATATTTTAATCCAAAGTGAGTTCTATTTCAGTGATTGATAAATAAATTGCACTGAAATGTTTTAAATGGGAATTGTATGCTGATATTACATTAGATTAGATTAGAACTCAAATGTATTCAAATGGCCTAGGCATGTTGGCTTCTTCTTTTTTGGAGTAGGTAGAGGAGCTTAAATCCTAATCAAGGAAAAGTAAAGAGTACAAAAAAGCAGCTATCCAGAACAACCTGAGTAGGAGTCAAACAAAATCACACAAAAAGAAAATCAGAATGCTATAGAACTGCAGAGGAACTTCTTAGTACCTGCGACATCTAAAAGCATAAGAAGGACTGCCAAACTCTTTTCTCTTTTGGGATGAATTTAGCTGCCAAAGGAAAACTCTAAAGCCTGAAAGTGAGAGGTTTGAGTAACAGCCAAAGAGCTCAGGTGCTAAACCATCACAACAAAATTAAATTCATCCTAAAAAGGAACTAAATGTGGAACTGAATAAGAACAGTTTCTTTTTTTTTTCCCACAGATATACTTTTATTACCCTTCTATCCTGTCATTTTAAAATGCACAAAAAGTTAAAAATTTAAATATTATCGCTTAACTACCTCTATGCAAGAACTGTGCTGTAATAAATCACACACTCACACACACCCACACCAATGTTTTTTGTGAACTTTCCCTGGGCTTTCACAATCGACATGCCCACAGTTATTCACATAAACACACTGCTGGAGGAATGACTTTGGCTCACATGATGATCCGCACACATGATGACCCAGATCTTTGTATCTTTTGTATCTTAAGCATCTTTGTTGGTCAGTTCAGTTCAGTTCAGTTCAGTATAGTACTTTTTACGAATGTTGTGTGTGCCCTTCAGTGGGCTGCTGCCCCACCCAGGGTGAGTCCCTGCCTCGCGCCCATTGACCTCGGGATAGACTCCGAGTACCCGCCACCCTAGTGTGGATTGAGTGGTTACAGAAAATGAGTGAGTGAGTAGCACTTTTTACAACCGATGTTGTCCCATAGCAGAATCCGAGGTTGAGCAGCTAGTGAGCAGCCAAGGGCGACAGAGGCAAAAAACCCTAAAGCTGGAGGAAGAAACCTCAGGAGAAACCAACCATCCTCCTCTGGTCGACCCAGAGAGAGAGAAAGAGTCTCTGTGGTGATCAGTAACAATAGAAGGCCTTTGTGTACAGACTTAATCACTGCTGAACAGACTGGCTGTCTAAGGCTAACAGAGTTGGTACAGTTAAGAGTCAGTAGAGGTAGTTTTGTTGGAGTCTGGAAGAGGAGTAGTTTGAGAATCTCTAGCCCACAGCAACAGGTCTTTGTGTCTGTGATTACAGAAGCTGATGAGAAATATAAAAAGTAGGGGTGTCACGCGATTAAAAAAAAAAAAATCAAATACATTACAAGCTCTCTGATTAATTAATCTAAATTAATTGCACACATTTTTGCTGTAAAAGTAGCTAAAAATATAAATGGCATATGAGTGAATGCATAATCAACATTACAGACTTTCATCGTCTCTTTTATTTAATAACTGTTTTTGCACTGTTCATGTGCAGTAATGGGCACAGCAATAAAAAATATGACCTAATATGCTGAAGGAAAAAAAATGCTTCAGCAATAACAATGATAGAACTAAGTCCATCTATAACGTGCAGTTTAAGACAATGTACATACACGCACGGGTGTCAGAAGCATTATAACGTGGGGGGGGACCACTGCTGGGGGGTCTGGAACAGGGGTGGGGAGGTGTGGGGGTGATAGATGTAGCGTGGTGCTTTCCCGGGGGGGGGGCGCGCTACACTGGGCGTCTCGCGTGTTTCACTCATACAAATCGCTGGGTGGATAAGGGGGGCACGTCACCCCAATATAATAATTCCGGCGTCCAGCATACAAGGCATCTCAAAATAAACTTGGCAACAGAGACCATTTTGTGAGGTAGCGGGTCACAGGTAGATGTGCTCAGTTTGGGTCTGAGTGCCTGGTCCACTGTGGCAGGCCGCTGGCACTGGGATCGGGCTGTGCTGGCTCAGACTGATGTACTCCAATGATCCAAAAATTCCTTATTGCATAAACTGCAGATAACGATACTCCTATCAACCGTTCCGTCTGTCAGTTTTTAAATGTAAACTTTCCATTCACTGGGCCAAGCAGCGCGTTCTCGTCTCCTCCTCCATTTTACAGAGCACCTGTGGCCAGAACCGGGCCGGGTTAAAGTCACGTGGTGCGATTATTCAGAGTTAATTTTTTTAACGCGTTATTTTTTGTGTGATTAATTGATGGAAATTAACGCGTTAATTCGACACCTCTGATAAAAGGATTATACATCCTCTTGGATGCATGAAGGCCAACTGACACCAATTCTGTGCTTTCCTTTCCCTTCATGCGCTGCCAAGGCGAGCCCCACCTTCACTGTGTTGTGGTAATATAACTCTTTTATATGCGTTACTATGTAACAGCGGGTACGTTGCGCCATAGTAACGTGACATGACAGGCCCACCCACAGATCAGCTGTTTTGCTGTGAGTTCTTTCCCCCTAATCCCACTCAAATATTGAGTGTTTTTTGCTGTTATGGTGATGAGTAGTAGCTCGTTCCATTTTACTACCATTTATTTATTCAATTCCAAGATGTGGTCCATCCTGCACGGCCACAGCACTGTAGGCAGAGTTGCCAGACTTCAGGGAACTGAATGGGGCCTCCTGGAATTAGTTATATACCACCTTTAATTATTATTTTTTTTAACTTGTACAAATACTGTGTACTATGTGCATAGTACTGTGGCTTAATGACAGAAAAGTGGTACTGAAGTGCCACAATAGGATCTGTATGAATCCCTTACACACAAAAAAGACCCCCCCCCCCCATATTGTTGTCAAGCAGAAGGTGTTTGGAACCCCCCCCCCCACCGCTGCCCGCATTAAATTCAGTATATATACGTCTGCCATACGTTGCCACCCCTCAAAAATTCCTGCCCCCCTCTTGCCACCACATAAATATTTTTCTAGATCCGCCCCTACAAGAGGGCCTTATAGATATGTTAAAACTGGCAATGGTGGTATTAAACCCATCTTGCAATGTAATTTTTTGGTAAATAATTTATTCTTAATAATTGCAGTTGATGATTTGTCTGCCAAAAAATGTAGTCAGTTGATAATATAACATCTACTGCCAAGCAAGAAGCACTGTTGAAGCAATATACAATTTCATATGAAAATATTAACATAACATCATTTTATCATTTTATGAATGTCACATAAAACTTTACATTTATCACATAGTAATGAACTTATTAAACAGATTCTTACATCATCTATAATTTCACTCACTGTTCCTTCCAAACAACAGTCCGTTATCAGTTCATGGTTTTTAATAAGTAGGCGCATTAATGAAGAATTCAGTTGTGAGATGGTCGTGTGTGTGCATATGTAGAGTATTTTAAAATTTCTTTCTATGTGACTACTTTTCATTGAGTTTAAATATAATGTATTACAGCATGGAAGACACTAAACTGTGCAGGGCTGTAACCCTCGGTGACTGGTGTCGCCCTTCCTGGCCTTGAACCACACAAAAAAAAAACTCAAGAGGGATTAATCTTGGACGTGACAAAAACAGAGGCCGCCCCCGCACCCGGAGTCTTAAAAAAGGCAGGAGTCTTTAATTCAAAACATTAAGAATATAACGCAGCTTAACAAAGTGGTCATTTGGTGTGTCAGGGTTTTCTTTTGGAAATGTTTAAATGGTCAAATCTAAATTTACATGCTGTTTACATGCTATTTAAAATGGCATAACTATTTCAGAGAAAGGGAACACCCGTGTAAGAGCCAAGCAACAGAGGTCAGCCTTCCCTGGTAGTTTCCCAGCTTAGTAAATATATGAGGGTAAAAAGGCCCAAACCAATTCATTTCTATACAGTTCTTTACCCCTTAAAATTAAACAGTTTTTTGTTACTGTGCCTTTAAGACTGATATATGCAAATGACCTCTGATCTGACTGCCCATGCTGTATTGCTCCTTGCTCAAAAACAGTCCAGGCTAAAACACTCCTTACAACTTCAGCCTGAATGGGCCTAACTGCTGAGGCCTCAATGGGTCCAAATGTTTTTTGTGACATCACAAAACAGGCTGTTTTTTGCAGCTTGCTTTCCAAATACTGATTGTAATGACTGAGAAGCAACTGGTACATTTTGAAATTTTGACAATGACTACATCAAAGCCTCCTATTTAAAAAAGCAAGAAAAATACATTTTTCCTAATGTAGACCCTTTAAAATATAATTACTCTCCGAAATGTACATCTAAATGCTTCTTATATGACATGGTTTACTAATTAAACTCTACACAGTCTCTGCCTTTTGTCTTTCTATGAACTATAACTTACAGAAGAGCTGCACTTATGAATAATGCACTTTATCAATGGCTACACATTAATACACATTATTACATATTTCCCCAAAAAGGTTTTAAATGAGATATTTGACATTCATTTTCTATTCCATAAATGCTGTGAAAATGTATACACATAAGAATCTATGCTATCAGATGTCTATAATTACGGCATTGTGTTTATTCACATCATGTTCAGTTGTTTACATACAGTAGGACTCATATCTTTTCTTTAGTCACCCGCCCCCTGCTGGATAATTACAGCACTGCAGTTTAAAGTCCAGAAGTGTAAAGGTCAGCACACAGATTGAAGTCCAGCAAAGCCCCCTGGCACACCCCCCATCAAAGAAGAGTGTAACTGTTAGTCGAGCCAGTCAGAAACGCTGCTGTTAGCTGGGTTAGGGACTTTGGGCCAGATGTTATGCTTGATCCTATGGAGGACACACACAGACATATACTTTAATCATAATATCGACAACACTGACTGTAGGAATTATGATCTGATTCAGATTCTCACTATATTTCAGGGCTCTTACAGTATGTGTTTTTTTTTTGTTGTTTTTTTTTTTTACCTCTGCCTCATCCTCCAACACATACAGAGCAATATTGAGACTCCTCCTATGAACACGCAGCCGGTCAACAGCGCAGTCTGCATGGAGGTACATGACTCTGTCCAACACATTCCAGTAGGAATTAACAGGAAACAAGTGAGAACAAGAGAAAGACATGATAAACCAAAATAGTCAATCAGTAAAACATGTTTGCACAGACTATATATGTTGGACATATGGGTAGGCAATATGGCAATAAATAGCTAAAAAATATTTGACATTTTCATGATACCAATACTTATCACAATCTTTGGTGTTCCTCAGGAATGGAATCAGCTCCAATGGGCTTTTGTTAAATACCATGAGTACAATGACTTTTAGTCAATGTTTCATACACTGTGTTACCTTAAATCCAGTTAACCCAGGTTAATTATGTTCTTTTAGTATTGAAATATGCAGCTGGTTAGCATTCTTCAAAGGAAAATTCCACTGATTTTTCAAAACGTCTGCATAATTCAAGCACTGAGTGAACAAAGGCTTTCTGAGTGGTTAGATCTGAAATGGGGGGTTCTAGAGAAAGTGAGCCAGGATTGTTCACAATGGTGGTGATAGGAACCAGACGTCTGAAGAGTTTAATGCTTCTAAAAGCATCCTCAAAGAAAGTTACTGCACAAAATGGTTATGAATATTTAACCTGAGGCCTGAGACATTTTTCCAAAAGCTTTTGAGAGGTTTTAGTGTCTAAGCTGTAATGCCAGTCAGACTAGACACATGCAGTTTACACCTTGGGGCTAATCTATGATTGACTGATTTATTTACTGATCTGTAGAAAATAAAAAAAAATGAGAAAACTGCTGTCGTTGGCGGCAGTAGAGCGACTTGCGTGCAGCTTCAGCTAGCCAGGGAGCTAGCAAGTTGGCTAACGTTTTTGCCAGAAGCAATTAAACCACACAAGAAAAGGTAATAATGCCGTCTCCCGCAAACGGTGTGTCATACACTCTATTTCATGGGTTTATTTATAGTCAGCTGGGAATAAATGTTAAAAAGTTCATGCTGAAGCATTGCTAATGTGGATATTCAGTGTTGCTGTGTGAAGAGTCGCCCTTTCAGAGGTCATCAGAGGTCACCAAAGCGCTATTGGCTGAAGATTCAAGTTTGTGTGTCAAAGGTCTGCATGAAACATGGAATTTCACATTCAAAATGTATTCACCCCAGAAACCTCTGAAGCAAAATCACACTGAATTCTTCTGACATGAATGTGATTTTGCTCGCAAACATTTTCTTGCAAATGCAACTGTGACTGGGCCTTAAGGCAAAGAAGTCTCCAATTTTTTGCCCTGTTTTCAACATTACATATAAATTATCATTACATATACTCTGATTTTATATATATAATTTATCACAATATAATGTCATCATGCTATGTACAACAAAAATCT
>JBBPCZ010122073.1:4426-26864 GCA_037974445.1 Brycinus macrolepidotus | reverse complement strand
AGTTAGATGGTCTTTGTTCTGCTTGAATGATTCATACGTAGGTCACTGTGTGTCTTAACAAACAAAAACCTCTGAAACTGGTCAGGTTCAGGGACTGGACTGGAAATGAGAGGCTTTGAAAGTCCTTTAGGAAGCCTGGAGAACTGTTCCTCAAGACTGCAATAGTCTACCATGTGCAATATTGTGCAAAGTTCTTATCAGGTACTAAAACAGTATAATTATGTGCAATATCTTATAATGTGCAATAGTCTTACCATGTGAAATTTCACTACTTATGTCAATATTAATGATCTACTACTGATTTCTTTTACAGCAATAAGGTACTCCTCACTACCACCTGTGTCACTAGAAAGTGACATAGTTTTTATTGGATTATTTAGACTTTATATGTCATATTGTTCTTGTCTCTGTGTCTCTGTGTGACTGTGCATTCAAAACATAAGCAATTTCTTTCAAGATCAATCTGATTCTTATTCTGAAATACAAGAAAGTCTGGCTCTTTGGAAACTAAGTGAGGAGTGGCTCAATACTTTTGCACAGTACAGTCTATGGACATATATATTATATATGTATATATGTGTGTATATATGTGTGCGTATATATATATATATGATAAGATAAGATAAACCTTCATTACTCCCACGAGTGGGAAATTTGCATTGTTACGGCAGAAAGAAAAAAGTTAAGAGCAGCAAAACAGTTAAAGCTATACAACAAAACAAGATAAAATAAAGAGCACACTCTAAGACTACTACAAAAAACTACAACAAAAAATATGAATATGGACATTTGTATGTGTTTGTATATAGTGTATATAGTATGTAATATTTATTCAGGAAATTTCAGTACCCCACTTCTCCAGTGGCTCTCACACTCTGGTTTTTACGGTAGGCAGGAAGAAAGGCGGGGTTTGCATAACCAGCCCCGCCCTGTGGGCGTGTCCCGTCGCCTCGTCGCCCCGCCCCGTGTCTGTGCGCCGTGAGGCAGTCTGCGGGAGAGCGCGCGCCGAGCAGGTAAGAGCGCAGAGCTGCGGGTTTTTCTGGGAGGACTGAGAGACTGAGAGGGAGTTTTGGGGGAGGAGGGCAGGGCAGGGCTGGAGCTGGAGTGGAGAGGATGGAGTTCAGTGGAGGGGTTCGATGTTCTGGGTGTTTTTCTCTGTCTCTAATCCACGCGCTAAAGCTGCGCGGGTGCCGGTTAATCCGCAGGGCGCGCGCATTGTTCCTGAAATAACACCGCAAAGTCCTCGCGCTGCTCTCACCTTGTGCACCGATCTGGGCAGAAATACGGTGCAATTAGAGATGCATGTCATGCGGCATGGTGAGGTTTTTGCGCATTTTTGGAGCTTTTACGCACAAAATGCCTCATAAGCCTGATTTCCCAGTGCGCGTGTTGCAGAGCCGGCAGGGAAGGCTGCGCAGTGTGTGTGTGTGGGGGATGTGTGTGTGTGTGTGTGTGTGTATGTGTGTGTGTGTGTGTGTCTCCTCTGCATGGTGCTGAATCCGTGACCGCAATTTGGTTTTGGCACCCCCTGTCAATCAGCCCATTCTGACGTTTTGGCAAACCTATATCACATTTTTGGTGAGTTTGGAATAATTTACAGCCAGACTGTCTTTCTCTCCTCTTAGATCTCGTGCGGTTAAACGTGTTTTCGTGAGGTTTTCAGCCAGGCAGCCCTTGCTGGTGGAGATTTTCTCTCTCAAACGTTTCGTTATAGAGCAGCCAGCCTGGGTCCTCAGTGGAGCGCGTCTCTCCGGAGCGCCCTCTGCAGGACGCCCTCGGACACGCAGCCTCCTTATCCGTGCCGGGGATTTCTGCAGATTCTCATTTTCTTGCAGACCCCCACACACCCATCCGCCCAGACCCTCTTTTGTCTCATGTCTGTAACATGCTGTATCTAAACCCATTTGCACTGTGCTGCTTCCCCACCTGAACATTTTCACTAAATCAGCTTTGAGGATTATACTGGTTTGTGGTCTTACTGGGCAAAAGGCCAGTTTAGCAGCTGTGGTGAATGAACATTACTGCCTGTACATAATGGTAACTGGTTCTGTCCTTCCAGACAGACGCCCATCTCCTCTTATTCAGATGCATCTCTGCGTTCAGCAGGTTCTTCACGATTCAGGTGCAAAAAAAAAAAGAGCTCAATGCAGAGACAGCTGATGTCTGCGCAGTTCCCATGAAGTAAGCACCAATGCATGAACCCCCGCGCCTTTATCGCAGGCGGCACTGTGGTTTTATTAATGTCTGTAAATGTGGCTCTGTGTGGGGAAAAGTCCTCCCAGATGAACCGGCCCGGTTTCTGCATGTCGCTGCTTCCATCCTGCAGGTGGGATAAAGGGAGAAAGACACATCAGGGATTCATCATCACACACACACACACACACACACACACTCACACACACTCGTGCACACACACACACTCACACACACTGCATAACAGCTACACTCAGAGCTGAGTCATGCTCCATTTCAACAGGATTCTTCATTAGACTGTTTATCTATTTATTTATTTAACAATTTTCAGGCCTGTTTGTGCAAAATTAAGACAGTTTGAAATCAACACCTCTTCACATTTTAATACACAGTTACTGTTTATTTGTTGTATTCAACATATTGGAGAGGAAATACGGCCTGTGCAAAAATTACGGCACCTTTTTTATTCCATGTTTTATTTTTTCTAATATGTTAAAGTATAAAGTTAAATAGAAATCATGCACTAAAATTACTATAAAAATGCAATATTTTGGTGTTTTCCCTGTAGGAGTTGTGCTAAAGTGTTTATATTGGTTACTTTAGTTTTTAAATTGTAGTGGTTGGTGTAGTGGACAACACTGCTGTCCTCCACACCGCAGGCTGGGGTTCAGTTCCCCATCCGAGTAAACCAATAAGAGTCCTTGGGCGAGAGCTCATTTACATACATGGTCTTAAATGCACAGTAATAAAAATAGGCTGTTTAATTATAAGGGTTAATGAGAGACTGGGCAATGATCGTGTAAAATGAATTGCATGACCGTTTCTCCACCTGTAGTTATTATTATTGATTATAATTATTATTATTTTTGGTGCATAAAATCACATAACTGTTATACGTGGACGTCAGGGAGGAAGCGAAATGCAAGAAAATTGTAAGACCCTTTAATATAAGACACATTTTCATCCCTTTATATCATTTTTTACTGTGTTGTATCGAATTTTATCATGAATCTGGTGAATCGCTACACCCCAGATTTGAACTCATTCATGTCAGATGGTTACGTTAAGTGTAATAAGGAAAAATACCACAGAGAGCTTATGACTGGTCTGTAATTTTCATACGTCTGTTCATGATTTTTTTTTTTTCACCTCATTAGTTTTAATGTGCCTGAAAGACACTTCGTATTATAAATGAAGTGAATGAATGAAGCTGTTTTTTTGCCCGCATGGTTTTATTAATGTTCTAAATGTCTTCAGGCTTGTTCTCGGGCAAGAACATGTGGACCAAATTTAAAAAATGGACATTAATAAATTTTCACAAAAAAAACCCAGACTTTCTAGATCATTAGGAGTCTTGTCCAGGGACTCTTACTGGTATAGTCTGTTGTGCTTGTTTGGGTCAGACATCAAAGTCCAGTCTTCATAGAGGACAGAGGTGTTATCCACTACACCAACCACTACAAAAACCAACTGCTACATAAAGAACGACTAGAAAAGTAGTTAGAACCTGAGTGGTCTAAGACTTTTGCGGGGTGCTGTACGTTTTCCAGCATATAGAGAGGCTAAATGAAAACCCTTTTATGTACGTTGTGCAGAAGGGCCTAATTACAGCATGACAGCCATTGTGCATGCAGTTCTCCAGCCTCCTCTTCAGCGGCGCCTGTGAATGCATTGACATTTGAACAGGAGTCGTCTTTGTCCTCACGTTGCAGATTTCGCTCGCAGGAGGGCTCGGAGTGCACCGTGGCGCGGCCGTCAGTCTGAGTGAAGTGGGTACGCTGAATAAATCTGCTGGAAAGGTGCTTATATCGCAGTGTAGACCACTGAGGGTCTCTTGTGTATCCTCCATTTTAGAGCTGCCAGTTTGGGAGCCCTGCAATAGCTGCAGCAGAGAGAGAGAGAGAGAGAGAGAGAGAGAGAGATGATTGAGTGGAATACAGGTACTCAGAGCCTAATCAGATTCCCATACCAGGCCGTTGTGGGCACTGATTTGCCCGGGCTGTAAACAGGCTGCAGACGCCGGTGCGCTGTGTTCATCTGATGCATTGCTAATGAAAAGGCAGTGAGTCATGTAGCCTGAAGGGGCCTGTGCAGGCCTGAATTGATGGAGGCCCAAGGCCTCCTTCACACACACAAACCCTCCCTCTGTGTAGCGTGAGCGATGCAGAAAGTCTTGCTTTTCATTTTTAGTACCTGTGCTGAAAGAGCCACGTCGTGGAAATCCAAATTCCCCCTTTAGAAATCTGAGTTACTGTGTAAACATGGTTAAAGTTTCAGAATGTACTCTTTACCTCCCCATTCGTCATCCACACGTGGTAATTACTGCAGCACATCATTGTTTCTGTGCTGTCGCCATTTATATGCAGTATATCTACCTATTCAGCCTACAGCAGTTTAGCTCCGCCCACCCACGCTGAAGTTATAAGGAGTGTTTCCCTCCAGACTGCTTTTTGACTGAGGCAGCCAATCAGAACAGAGGTCATTTACATATATCAGTGGTTGAAACAATTCAGTTATTCATAGCCATTATCAAGTTAGAAAAATAGTCAAATGTGAAACAGATGTCAAATGAAAGGTTATTAAAAATATGAAGAAATAAAAGAAAAATATTTAGAAAATAAAAGAAATTGTTCTCAATGTGGTTTCTGTGATTTATAGCCAGGGGGTCCCTGATTTCATTTGTTATTTTTGAAATGACATGACATGGGGAGGAACCTTGGTTTAAAAATAGATAGCGTAGTCCTCCCAGCTGATTTTTCTCTGACCACAAACCTCATATATTTTAACTAGGATTGTCGTATCCAATATGGCAAAAATATAATATCCCAAATATTTTGGGATTTTAAAATATTTAGTTTCTCTGAGCTGTGATAAGTTGGTACAGGCAAAAAGGAACTGTAGCATCACGTTAATGCCTTTTGAATCATTAAAAATGTTTACAATTTAATATTTATGATTCATTAATTAATTAACTTTTTACATTTTGAGCTTTTTGCAGTCGGCACTGTACTAAATTCAGTTCAGTCCAATTCAGGAACTATCCAGGTTATGCTTTTATAGTATTTACCCAACTTAAATACTAAGTCGTCTGCTTATTCTAACTAAAAACCACTCCAGGTGATCATTTCAGCGGCTACATTTTTGCTTGATGTATCTAACATTTAAAGGTTTGGAGGAAGGGGATCCATGGAACCTTTTCACACTGGAAGGGGTCCCTGGCTGAGAACCGTGCTTTGGAGAAACACTTTTGCAAATTAGATGGATGTGAAGAAAGTGTAAATAACTTTCAGATACTGTGAAGGCTCTGAGAAGGACCCTTATTTTGGTAAAGAACCTGTACATTGTGCTATTTCACTCTCACATCTCTTTTGGTTCTTAAGAGAACCTAAGAGTGGATCCATGGTGGGTTCATTCCCATACACAAGTGGGCCAGCACCTATAGAACTGGACTGGCTTTGGTTGTGGTCAGTTTAGATGTTACAAAAACGTGACACTGCTTTACATGGAATTCTACACTATTATGCTTTTAGTATGATAAAACTAGGCACTCACCTATTGAGGTTGATTTATATTTTTAAAAGCCCATATTATGGAAAAACTGATTTTTCTTTGGTTTTTTAAATGAAAGAGCTGCAAAAACACATCTTTGACTTGTCTATCCTTCCACATTCACTCTCCAGTCCATACTCACATAGAGAAATTAAGCTCACTTTGAAATGGTCATGGTTGTGGAAATGAGCAATATGGCGTTGTTAATTGATATTTATTATTATTGTGATGAGTTCTGTCACATAATGTCACATCATGTTACAGAGAGCTGTTAAACTAGATTCAGAGTAGCACAGTGTGTGAAACATTTAATAAAAATGTAGGCATATTAATAAACTGTATTCCACTTTTTTCATATTTTTTTAATGTGGTACTGCTTATTCTATTTTGTGTCTTCCAGTTTATCGAACTTACCAAAAACTGATTACGGCAGTGCATATTTTGTATCATAAAGTGTCGTGATGCTACATTTTTGCCGTATTGGTCAGCCCTGCGTGGTTGTGATGTCACAGCCATGAAATCCATGCAGTAGTGGATCTCACTCTTATTTTCTGAAGTGATGTGGAGTGTTGTTCCTGCAGTAACTCTGTGAGTTACTGGAGTGGACGATGTGGGGAGTAGAGTTAAACGTTGTTACTGAATAAATCATCGCAGCCCTCCAAAGGCAAATCTAAAAGAATTGGCTCAAATTTGCTTTTCCTGATGTCCTTGAGGACTTCAGTCTTAATGTAACATTTTTTTCTGCACATTTCAACTCTGAATCCGTTGTGAATGAGGACGGACAATCCGAAGAGAGGTCGTTTACATATATCAGTCTTAAAGCCACAGTGACAAAAACGGCCTGTTTAATATTAAGGGATACAGGGAGGTTGAAAAATCAAACCACACGTTATAAGACGAGTTTAGAAGGGAATAAATGGAATATTATAATGTAAATGGAGAAGCTGGTGGACTGGTGGTTAGGGAGTTTCCCCTGCAATCAGAAGGTCATGGGTTTGAATCCTAGGACTGCCAGTGGCACCACTGAGGTACCGCAAGGTACCCACCCACTGTTCCCCAGGCGCCATTGATGGCTGCCCACTGCTTCACTCAAGTGAATGGGTTAAATGCAGAGGACTCAAGTAATTTCCTTTGGGAATATAGTATATAAAATAAAATAAAATAAAAATAAAAATGTGGCTCCTTTAAGGTCAGTTGCATTCAGGAGGTCAGTAAAAGTGATCTGGTGTTTAGAAATGCAAGGCTGATGGAAGATAATGCCAAGACGGGCTTGTTGCTAAACGTCCATGTGGCCTTAAAGCATGGAGAAGTCTATAGCTCGATTCTGGAGGGTGTCTCTTGCCATGAGAGTGTTTGGTAGTAGTGACAGCAGGGCCTAGCATGTGGTCCTTCATGTCACATTAGCAGGCCTGAGGTTCCTCTAATCACCAGGATGGACATCTAGGAGGACGCTATGCTGCCATCGCTATTCCTAAGATTAGATCTCAAACCCGTCCTGCTGTGATGTTCACACTAACAGGCAGTGAAACCTTCGCTCCCAGAAGTAGAAATCAGAAGACTTCATTCCAGTATCAACACTACTTCTCAGCAAAGGTTTGATGACCCAGAACTTTCAGTCTACAAATGAAATTGTTTGTCTTTGTGACATAACAGACGACACTGAAAGCTGTTTGTGATATTCTTTGCAAAACTGACAATCAATCGTCTTTCATCAGCTCTCAGCAAGGGTGTAACGATGCACTCAGCCCGTAATTCAGTTAGATTAACAATGCTGGTTTCACAGTGTGAAATTCTCACTGTATTTTGGAGAAAATGTAATTGAAAAGAAGTGTGATGTACAGTACTCAGCAAATGTTTTTTAAAAGCGATATTTATTATCTGCTAGCGCTGGTGCTACAAAGTTCGGTCACACAAAGGGAATTTTTGTGCCCTGCTTGATTTAATTGAGTATTCAAATTGCCTTTACAAAAATCAGTTCAAACATACACACACATGAGAATTTAAAAAAACTACTAATGGATTTAATTACAGCAAGCCCTGAGAAGGAACAACATCCCAGTTAAAAATGGAATTGCCAGTTACGTAGAGCGACTTGACTGCCAGCGTTTCACCTGATGCTTGACACCACCACCATCTTTTTGTGGTTTCTCACCAATCTTAGTTACTTAGAGGAATGACCACACTACCTCAGATGCTCCCTTGACAATGAGCTAGTGTCAAGGCTCTGATGCTTTGTAGCAGGCCACTCATGTGGATACTTTTGGACGTATAGTGTGGTTTTGATAGCTCGAATGGGCCTGTAACTCCACAGTCAGACTTTGTTGTCAGTGTTGTGTACATTATTTTCCATTTCTTCTGTCTCTCGATCCTAGATTTGCTTCAAACAGTGGAGGTATTTATGTATGGGGCAGGAAATGGGGTAATGATGAAGTCTGTTTGGCTGCGTTAGCGTGTGTGTGAATGTGTGTGTGTTCTGTGGGCAGCAGGGGCTCAGGCTGGGGAACCCTTTAAAGGAGGAGGTCATTTGTGGGAGCTCAGAGAGACCAAGCAAAAACAATGACCTCAGTGTTCCCTCTGTTTGCTCCTGAAAACAGGTCACCTCCCAACCAGCAAGGCAGCGCCCGCTCTCGACACCACAATAATCATCCTCACTTCATCCAGGCCAGTGTCATTAAACTAGCCGTAAATCTTATAATCGGCTAATTCATTTGAACTGAAATAAAATATAAGCAAAGAGATGCAGGGCCCGAGTACCGAGGCCCAGTCCTGGGTTAAAACTAGTCTTGGATTAAACTGGAGCGCCAGTTGGTGAATCATCATCGTCAAATTCTATTTAAGCTTAATCTGGATCTGGAGAACTGTCTCACAGTGTCACTGATGTGAAGCCCCGCTCTCCCAGAGCAAGCCTGGGGCTTTTTTAATCCGTGGTCAACTCCAAAGCCTAACTGAAGTACCGTTACTCTGATCAACTGAATGTTTCCATATCAGTAAATACATGTTGTTGTATTGCAGTGACGGCAGCGTTTAATGATTTCTGTCTTTAGAGGGTATATAGTTTTAGACTTTTTAATTCATGCACATCTAATTTGGGCCTGCAAATATATGTGCATTTATAAGGACCTGCTGGTTGGGGTTTCCTCCCTTTCAATCATGCTCACAAAGATTTCTCGCATATAGCACCCCCTTTTGGAGAACCTTGCTAAATGTGAGTGAGTGAGTGAGCAAGGTAATTAGCTTCAGTTAATTAATTAAGTCTGTACTCCAACAGTAGCCTGATCACCCCATGTAGACTTTATTAAGTATTTTAGCCAGTTTCTCAGACCCAGATTGAGCTTAAACCTTCATGAAATATCATTTTTAATGCTGAAATGCCACTGGCATTGTCATTTTAGCCCAAGACTTGGTTTAATCCATGTCCGAGAATCCAACTCAATGTGTTTCAACATTCATTAAGTCTCTTCTGGTGTGTTTTATAAAACTTTACCTTATACCATTTGATCATGTTAACTGCCCTTTACATTACGTAAATATTTCTTGATGAATGAACCAATAGAAATAATCCCACTTGAATAATTAATCCTTGTTTCATGAGATTTGCCATTTCGGCGAGAGGAAGTTTCGTTCTGCCTAATTTATTGTTAATACCCTTCAGAAAATCCTGCTACAGGCAGTTCAGTCTGTGTGTAACCAGGAGAGGACTGAACCTCTTTGTGTGTGCGCTTTGTTCCATGCAGTCAGGATTTGGTTTGTTTTATTTACACTGCGCACACACACACACACACACGCGTGCGCACACACATACACAAACATATGACATGTACGGCGTATGCTACATATGGAGCGGCACGCATGCTGGTGGTTTTGGCTCAAGCTCTCAATTAAATGGCATCAGTGTGGATTGCCCTAAGCTGTCTGGTGGTCTAATCGGTGTGTCACTGCATGACCCTGAGCTGACTGGGGCTTTGTCCCGCTCGGCTAGCGTCTCCCTCCTGAATAACGATGCTCCACTGG
The DNA here is from genome assembly GCA_037974445.1 of Brycinus macrolepidotus. Lineage (NCBI taxonomy): Eukaryota > Metazoa > Chordata > Actinopteri > Characiformes > Alestidae > Brycinus > Brycinus macrolepidotus. The sequence goes on along the minus strand of JBBPCZ010122073.1, from coordinate 17,111 downwards.
GAGCTAGACCCACCCCTCACCTGCAATGGAGGGTACGGCCTTCTAGGAATGAGCATGAAGACTGGACTTTTCAGGAATTCCAGTCAGAGGCAGAAACGGAGGATTTTAGAGCTTATGTTGAAATAATGTTTATTTTTAATTTTATTTATGGCAATATATTGCTTGTACACACTGGATACTATTCCATAATGAATGAATGAATGTGTATATATATATGTGTATGTTCCCATGACCGGGAATATGTGTATATTCCCGGTCATGGATTAAGCTTAGTCCTACATTCTAGTGGAGAATCTCCATTCAGAATGCTGTGTAGTCCAGGACTAGCCTTAATCCATGTCTGGGAAACAGACCATACTTCTCCTTTCCTTATTTATTTTTTACAAATTGTCAAATTCTTCTTGCTGTTCTTTCTTAAGCTAGCTTTTTAAAGTTGTATTAAAAAAGGGTAGCACTTTCCTGTTGGGTAGTGTCCATAAGGCTGCATGATACCTATATAATCCTTTAATGACATCTGACATAAACTCACAATCATTTATAAAGGCTTATTTTAATGAGTGTCACTTATCATAGCACTAGGCAAGTGAAATGGCATAAACTGACTAAAGCCTTTATGACAGCGGACTCTGGTTGCGTTTATAATTCTTTATGTTTGTCAGTTGTCATGAATTGGCTTATGTAGGTGTCATGAAGCCTTAATACCACCCTTCAGTACGGTGTTAAAAATTGTAAGTACCTTTTCAAAGACCTTTTTAAGCAGTTTCCTCCAAGATCAATTCCATTTTCTGATTCTGATTCTGATTCTGAATGTTGCACTGCTGTTTTGATGGTGCTTTTTGTTCGCACCCATTTGTTTGTCTCTAGAAAAGATACATTTGTGTATAAGAAACATGTTGTGAAGCATCATGATGTTATGTCAAATTCAGACTATGGGAATGTGTCATTGATTTCACAGGAGCTTATATAAAACAGCAGATAACTCAGTCTACCATGCACACACACGCTGTCATACATTCATAAATATTATCATATTGGGCTCCTTGTCCAAACTCCCATCCCTGTTTTTAAATTTAATGGCTGAGGTTTTATTTTGTGGATAAAAAAATCACATTCTGTTTAGAAATTACAGAGACTTTGATTGGAGCAGAAGGTCGTGGAGTGACCATTCTGTCATAAGTGAACACACCACAGCACGAAATTCTTTCTCTGTATTTAACCCATTCACCAAGTAAAGCAGCGGGCAGCCAGGATCACAGCGCCCGGGGATGGTACCTTGCTTTAGGGTACCTCAGAGGTGCCACTAGCAGTCTTGGGATTTGAACCCACAACTTTCTGATCACAAGGCAAATGCCCTAACCACTAGGCCACCAGCTGCCCCAAGGGTGTGTGTGCTTGTAATGAGTGTGTGTGTGCTTTTTTTTAAACCATGAATTGAAAAAGCAGGTCTATGTCAGTAATCAGCTGCAGTGTTAGACCCCTAATACAGACCTGGATCCCCTTGATTAAATTGCTTTTTGTGGCCCAATAAATTAAGCCCGTGTAAAATGTGTGTGTGTGTGTGTGTGTGTGTGTGTTTAAGCTGGATCCCTCTTCAATACTGTATCGAATGTACTGAGTGCTAATGTGTGTGTGTGTGCGTGTGTTTGTGTGTGTGTGTGTGTGTGTGTGTTTGTGTGTGTGTTTAAGCTGCGTCCCCCTTCAATACTGTAATGAATGTACTGAATGCTAGTGTGTGTGTGTGTGTGCAGTGTGCATTTGTGTGTTTGTCCCAGCTTGCCCTGAAACTCATTCAGTAATCTATAGCTGTCCAGATGAATGGAAGTCCATCATAGATTAGCAGTGGAATATAAACATCGATCGGTCTCCAAAACATACATTTCCTCCATTTGCACACTAAATTACATAAAGAAGCTGATAGGAGCTTCATATGGATCATGATTTCTTACTTTTTTTGCATAGTTTGAAAACATGACCTGCTTTTATAATGTGTGAAAAACTCATATTTAAAAAATAACCAATAGAAATCCTCTAAAATTACCTGGAAAAGTCCTTTTATGTTAACTTTCATTAAAAGTAAAGGATACATTCCTTTTATATTAACTGGTATTAAAAGTCTAGGATATTATTTCCTTCTTCTGTAAAGTTACCATTTAGGAGATGAAGTTTTGTCACGACAGTACTATCCACTTTATGATTTGAGTTATGCGCACGTACACTTCCCCTGTTCGTTATAATTTCGTTATAATTTCCAAAAAAGAATTCGTTTTCATAATTCATTTTCCAGCCTGTCTTGATCCTGTACTGACCCCTGTTCAAATAGCCGCCCAGACTGAAACACCGCTTATAACTTCAGCGTAAATGGGCGGGGCTAAACTAATATATGTCAAAGAGGCGAATATGTGTAAAATGTATTTCTTTCTATGACATCACTAAAACAGTGAATATGTTGGATTTACTTCATGTTTATGTTCCAGTGCTGCATGATGTGGACAAAATATTAGTATTGCGATTATACTGCTACATGTTGCCATTGCATTGACTTTGAGTGTATTTAAGAGCTCAAATCATCACTTTTCTGAAATGAAAAACACTTTGAACTGAGTAAATATTGTTACAATTTCCAATATGTATGTTCACTACTTCCCCATCCATACAGTGCATATATGGAAACTAAGCGGCAAAACCAGCCCATTTTCAAATTATAGTTATTGTGATGTCACAAAATCAACACATTTACATATATCTGATTATTTGGCCAGTTTAGCCCCGCCTATTCCAGTTATAAGGAGTGTCTCATTTGTCCTTTACCGGAGTTGGGGTTGCTGGAGCCTGTTCCAGTGGTCTCAGGGCCGTGATGTAGAAACCCCCTGTCCAGGTCCCCAGTCCCAGGGCGGCCCCTGTCCACGTTAGGTTAAGTGAGGACAGCAGCGGGAGCTCCATGTTACAGAGCTGATTTCTGTGGGAGGTTTGTGATGAAGTGTGTCCTGCTGTGTTATTTCTGTGTTTCACTGGTGAACCTGGACCAGGTTTCCACAAACTCGTCACGGTGACGTACCGTTAATCCATGTACCGACACGAACTCTCCACACTGCGTGTGTGTGTGTGTGTGTGTGTATGTGAGTGTGTGTATCCTAGTTATCCACTGGCAAGGCACTAATCCAGCCCTTATTTTAGTATTTTAGGACAGTTGTGTGTCCTCTGCTGGGTTTATAAGTCTCTGGAATAAACTGAAGTGACTGATAGAAAACCAGACCAGAGCCTGAATCCATCTCTCTCTCTCTCTCTCTCTCTCTCTCTCTCTCTCTCTCTGTCCCTCTCTTTCTCTCTCCTCTCTCCTCATTCCTCTCTCCTCTCTCCCCTGTCTCTCTCTCTCTCTTTCTCTCTCCTCTCTCCCTCTGTCTGTCTGTCTCTCTCTCTCTCTCTCCCTCTGTCTTTCTCTCTCTCTCTCTCTCTCTCCCTCTGTCTTTCTCTCTCTCCCTCTGTCTCTCTCCCTCTGTCTTTCTCTCTCTCCCTCTGTCTCTCTTTCTCTCTCTCTCTCTCTCCCTCTCTCTCTCCCTCCCTCTGTCTCTCTCTCTCTCTCTCTCCCTCTGTCTCTCTCCCTCTCTCTTTCTCCTCACTGTGTGGATACAGAATCACGACATGCTCAGAATTCTCGATTTACTTTAGTTTCTCGAGTTACTTTAGTATTTTTTTTTGACCCGATGAAATCTTTCGCTTAAATAACCTCAGGCCTGTTCTGCACGTTTTAGTATTTTTCTGCTCTGACTCGCTCACTACAGCTCTGTTAATGATCTGATTAGTTGGATCAGGAGTTTTGGATCATTAAAAACATTAAAATGGTCAAGGCAGGCAGTAGTGTGTGAATGTGGCTTAGATAAAATCATCAGTCGTTTTTTTTAGGGAAAAGATCAGATATGGCCATTCAGAGTCATGGTGGGAAAAGGGCTTTCACTGGGAAATCAGAGCTGTGCGACTTCAGATCTCACTCAGAAATGTGGAGAAAAATAATTTGCATGTCTCCTGACCCAAAACCCTCCCACAAACCCCAACGTCTCAAAGTTGGCTTCATAATGTACTTTAATGAGAACTGACAAGCCATTTAAACCAGTGTGGATGGGAGAGAACGTTCCAGAAAAACATTCTAGAATGGCGAATATGGGAGATATTGGAGAACAAGGAGACAAGGAACAAGGAAGGAGAACATTTTCTCATGTTCACTCTCTCTGTGCATAGCAGAGATCATTGTACAACAGTGTGAATGGGGAGAACATTCTAGAAGAACATTCTAGAACTTGCTGAATGGGGAGAGCATTCTAGAAGAACATTCTAGAACTTGATGAATGGGGAGAACATTCTAGAAGAACATTCTACAACAGTGTGAATGGTGAGAACATTTTAGAAGAACATTGCAGAATATTGTGAATGGGGAGGAACATTTAGAACAGTGTGAATTGGAGAACATTCTAGTTTTAGAGGCATTGTTCTATCTCTCTCCTCTTTTCTCTCTCTCTCTCTCTCTGTCTCTGTCTCTCTCTCTCTCTCTGTCTCTGTTTCTCTCTTCCATGCTTTACTACGAGTGTCTCTGACATCCCTTCTGCTCTGAGGGTGTGGTAGTGTGTGGTAGAGTGGTGGGTAAGCCTATTCATGGATGTTAATGTTGGTTTGTGTAATGTGTGTGTGTGTGTGTGTGTGTGTTCTGTGCAGACAAAAGCTCACACACTTTATTAGATCTCCCTTATCGAGAGTTGATAAGGTGTGATAATGATCAAAGCAAAGTATTTATGTGCCTCATTCTCGCTGATCAGGTGGTCAGTTTATTTCTTCATGGTCACCTCTGCCTCAGACCGTCTGTTTATCCGTCACCATGCACGGCTTCCATTCAGGCTCTTTCGGATGTAATGAGACCTTTCTCCACATTTATTTACATAATGACAAAGAGAAATCAACACATTGTCCACGCTTTGTAGAGGCCTTTCTTACTTAATGTCGCTAAATCAAGCGGTGGAACAGGAGCAATAGAGAAGGACAATCCAAGATCAGATCTTTTATTTCTGTTTCTATACACAATTTATTTTATTTGACACCCATTTGGGTTTTAGGGCATCTCATTCAAATCTGAAAAATGCAGAAATGAGAAATCCTTGGAAAAATGTTGTGGAAACAGAACTACCGCAGAAGTTTGCTGAGAACTACCAAACAGGAGCTTCTCATTTTAGGATAATCTAGACCTTTCCATTGCTTCTTAAAGGGGAATTCCACTGAAATCTAATCTGTATAATCGAATTGTTAAGTTATAAACAAAGTTGTCAAGAGTGGTTTGATGTGAGAGATCCCATTCTAGAGAAACTTACCAAGTCAAAATTGTTCACAGTGGTGGTGAATAGAACCAGACATCTAATTCCTATAAAAATGGCCTCACAGAAAGTTACTACTTGAATTGGTTGTGAACACATTGCCTGATTCCAATGAGACATTGTTTAATGACAGTTTTGAAAACGTGTTCTTTTAAAGTCATTTATTAGCGTGCTCTGATCACTTAGCCCTACCCATTCACCATTCACGCCCAGGGCTAGGGTGTCCCAGTTTTTGTTGGGATAGAGGGGTAGGGTGAAGTCTTGGGGCTACTTGGCCTCCAAACGGAGATTTTTCAGAGGCACATTCCAAACTGAGTGTCATAAGAAATATCCCAGAAAGCCTTGGCTACACAAGTGACCAAAGAAACCCAAAAAAATCTTTTGTAAATCTTTTGTATGTTTTTAAAGACTTTAAAATTACGATCACCACTGTATTGTGTTTCAATGTATTATGTGCCCTTATGACCCTGGTTAGGATAAGTGGCTCATAAAGTGGATGGATGGGTAGAATTATGGTCCTTTTCTTCCTAACAGGCATAAAAAATTGCTAGTAATCAGCTATGCTGATGTCTTGGTAGCACTTTTAACACTGCATCGTTTTTGCTGATTTGTTCATGACAGTCCTGCATTTGGACATATTTTTGTTTTGCATCCCCCTCCTTTAATGGCACATAAACCCCTAAATTTAACTAAAGTTGCTGAACTTTATTACTGGTCTAAAATCAATAGTCCACACAAGACAGATCACCAAATCTGAGGACGGCATCTTGGAGACGTCCAGCAAAAACCTGTTGTAAAAGCCACTAAATTATGTAATCGGGTTCTTGAAGGGTGGTCTTATTTCGTACGAATAGATTTCAAACACTACCCCTTGTTTCCTCAGTTCTAAGGGGCAAGAGGAAACTTAAAAGCATGGGTTGGGGGTAAAAATAAGAAATGGGATTGGGCCTAAAGAAAATTATTATATTTGCACTGCGAGACTCTAAAGATGTGTCTGCCTCTTGGCTTAGAAGAGGCCAGACGCCTGGTTCCCATCACCACCACTGTGAAATGTGGGTCTGCAAGTTTCTCTACAATCAACCATCATTGACCCACTCTGAAGGACGTCTCTGGTTGCTCTCTAAATTACTCAAAAAAGAGATCCACTTTAAATTCCATTAGTAGTAACAAATGTAGGAATAGACCAAATTTTGAGGTGCGACTGAGTCAAACCGTGAGAATCACAGACGAAGAGAATGACCCAGAGAGAACAATATAGAGGGAAAGAAGTGTGGTTGAAATGAGAATCTGACATGGATCTCTGTGGCTAAAGTAGTTACCAAGTGATGAAAGTGTATACTGCACCAGTTATCACCATGCAAACTGCATCCCCAGGTCCTCACACACTTGGCTCGGACTGTGTGCGCCTGTTGAGTAATTCTCTGAGAGATTTTCTCAGGTGTACACTGAACAACATACTGTCATCTGTAAAATTGACTCTAACTGACTCTCGGAACTGGAAGCGACCTTTTTTCTGCAGCCCTGCAGAAGAAGCCGCGCCCCAGCAAGCGGTTAATGGCTCGAGCCCTAATGGTCTGAATGCGGGTTCTGGCTCACCACGGCAACGTCTGCCATGGAAACGGTGGTCACGTGACCGCAGAGTAATGAGGAGTGCGGAGGACACAAAAGGAGCCTCTTCAGAGCTCCATCCATGTGGAAGTAACCTGGGAGAGGAACCCGGCCTGCCAGCTCCTCGCACTTGAAGGGCCTCCGCGAGGCCCAGGTCCCTGTCACGGCTCCAGGAAGAGCCGAGAGCCAGGGCGTTTACCGAGACCTGCGCGCTGAAAATGAGGTTGAGGTCTAGCACTAGTGACAGTGTTGACCCACTAAGAGTTGACTGCCACGCACTGCAGTGGCTGAGATGTTGATAACGATCAAGTCAGACTAGCAAGACGTGTCTGCCTGCAGCCTCAGAGCTGGCCAGTTGTCTAGTGATAGCATAACACTATGACTCAGGCGGGGCTCACGCTGTGCACTGGGGCACCTTTTTCAGTTGTTTTCAATGAGAGAAGTGCATGCTGAGGATTGCTTTTGCATGCATCTTTCACCTTATGTGCTCTGCACAATTCTCGGTGCTCCAGGAGCTGGTTGCACCAATAGGTGTTAACTTAGGTGGTCTTAACTGCAAAGGTTGTGGTAGCTAAGACCATTTTTCAGATAGGAAAAGTTAATGCACTCATTTGAAAATAAATATAATCAGAAAACTTTATTGATCCCAGAGGACATTGTGTAAGAAGGAATCCTATTCACTAGACCATATGGGCCAACTGTAATAATGGCAGTTACTAAACAACCTGCATTCATTACTAAGTAAAATTGCCACATGTGTAAATATTGCCAGTAACTTTACAGTTGATGCTACCAAACAAAAGGAATAGTAATAGTAAAAAAGGTCTACTTAAGACTGGCTGGGCTAAAACATAAGCGTAACAGAGCTGGGGATCAGTGTTCTCCTCCAAGCGTGTTAAACTGGTGGAATTTCACATGACTGAGGAAGCATTCTCTCACCTTCACCCAGTGTTGGTGGTAGTGCATGATTGGGTATACTTAGCTAGTGGGGAGATAAATTAGGCAGAAAAAAATGATAATAAACAAACAAACAATAAATAAATAGATAAGGTGTGATATTCAACACCCTTTAAGAAGAGAAATCCCTTGAATAGTGGTTAATTAATTAATTACTTAATTTTTTATCTATCTTTTTTTAGTGCTGCAGGTGAAATACACACACATACACACTCAGACACACACACACACACACACACACACACACACACACACTAGGTTCACCCATTCTAAAACAGAGCTGAAATGAACAGACACCAGTACAGACTAAGAAAAGGCAGCCACTGTGTTGTACTACAGTACTCGGCTTAATTCCCAGCTGTGATTCTTATATATTTTCTTTACCTTCTGCATGTCTGTTGCTCATCTCAAAGTTTCTGTGCTCTGCCATTTGCAAGATCAGCTGTTCTGCCATTTGTCTGAACTGCACTCATGACAAAAGGGCTCTGATTGATCAGCCTAATTTGAAATCAAGAGTACAACACAGAAAGTCGAGCTGGCTCTGTTTAAAAATATTATGCAGAATCGCAGTGCTGGAGTTTCAGACTCTGTGTGAAAGACAGTATTAGTGCACAGATTTGCTTGTGCGGTTTTTTGTGTGTGAATAGGCCTTCGCTGTGCTGCAGACTGTCTGCAGTAACACTCTTCAAAGCCTCGGGGAACTCAAATCCCTGTTTTCCTTCAAAGTAGGTTAATCTTGCTCTTCTGGACTCACAGTATACATGTATAAAGTATGTCCTTCCAAATGTCCAGTGTAAATTGCCACAATTCTTCTCTTTCAACGTAAATTGGGCAGTCCTGACCCATGTATGTCAGGAGTCTCCAATCTGGCTCACACAGAATTTAAATCAGAATATAAACAGCTCACCCAGACTATTGTCAAGTCTGAATAGGTCAGATTTTTAAGCCATGTTTTATGTTTTTTTGTAGCTTATTTTGATTTTCATTTTTTTACAATTACATTTGCATTTACAGTATTTGGCAGACGCTCTTATCTAGAGCGACTTACGTTTGTGCTTTTGTATTCCAGAAGAAAACACACTAGTAAACCTAATATCTTAATGTTAAGAGCTGCTAGAAGACTAAGATTCTAGCAGGGATGAAGTTAGTACTCCACCGGTTACTTTCAGATCACACACACAGAAGACAGTTTATCATTCAAACTTTGCTGGGAAATTAATACAACACTCAATTTTAGTATCATACAAACAGTTTTAATACACATTCTCTGGAACTTTACTAAGAAAGACTGCCGTTTTTAAAATGATTAGTTGGTGTAGTCCTTTAATCATTAAAATGGGGTAAAAATCATGATGGCAGAGGATGACTTACCGTTAACAGGTCAATCTGCGGAAGTCACCTTGGGTTTTTTGGGACAGGGCATTCATGCTGAATTGCACAGCGTGAGGAGAAAAGGAGCAGAGTAAGATCAGATAGTTTTCACGCCAGAGGAGTGAGCTGAAGGAGTGAGCTGAGCTGGAGGGGCTTCTTTAACTGCTTAATAAGAACCGATTCCTGTAGATTCCTCACATACATACTGCATGGCGGCAAGTCTGAGAGCTATAGGGCCCTACACACTGCCGAAGGTATGAAAGATTCAAAAGCGTGTTGGGTTTCAGGTTTCTTGGCTTTAGAAGGCTCACCTTTACTGCTGAAGGATTATTCTGATTTTCATTTTTTTCTGTTTTAATTGAACATCATTGTGTTACAGTGATATTTAACATAATATAACATTGCAGTAATAGGAAACATTTATAGAAACTGTATTCAAGTACATTGTAAGCATTGAAGAGAACAGAAATCCCAAAACAGCTCATATGTGAAACCTCAGCTCCATATAATGAAGACTTGCGACTCCATTAGAGCTCAATGTCATACGCGAGCAAAAGTCACTACACTTTTATCAAAGAATTGTTATAGTGATAAGACCCAGCAGCTTGTGCTTAATATGGCCAAGGAACGCAAACTAACAGGGTAAAAAAGTTCATTATTTTAGGTTGACTCTACACATCCTATAACCTACTTCTTTTTGTGCATTTTTGACATTTGGGTTTGTTTATGTTCCAAAAAAGAATTCATTTTCATAATTCATTTTCCAGCCTGTCTTGATCCTGTACTGACCCCTGTTCAAATAGCCGCCCAGACTGAATCACTCCTTATAACTTCAGTGTAAATGGGCGGGGCTAAACTAACATATGTCAAAGAGGCGAATATATGTCAAATGTATTTCGTAGTGTTGCGATTATACTGCTACATTTTGCTAACATGATACTTTTCAATATATTAAAGTGCCCAAATCATCACTTTTCTGGAATTAAAAAAGCTTTGAACTGAGTAAATATTGTTACAATTTCCAATATGTATGTTCACTTCCCCATCCATACAGTGCATATATGGAAACTAAGGGACAAAAACAGCCCATTTTCAAATGATAGTTTTTGTGATGTCACAAAATTAACACATTTACATATATCTCCTTATTCAGCCAACAGCAGTTTAGCCCCGCCTATTCCAGTTGTGAGGAGTGTTTCAGCTCCATGCTGCCTTTTGAATGAGATGCAATACAGAGGAGCCAATCAGAAAATAGATTATTTACATATATCAGCCTTTAAGCAATTTCCTCCAGGATCAGTAAAGTTTTTCTGATTCTGATTCTGATTAAGGCATGGTAACAGAAAAAGCCTGTTTGAACTTTTAAGGGTTAAACAGAGGTTGGAAAATGATCATGTAAGAATGAATTATGATTAATTATGATGGAAAAAAATGAAATAGAAGGAAATGTAGAATATGGGTCTTTTAAAAACAGATAAGAGAATCAGTGTCCTTAATTGTTAAAGTAATTAAATCATTTGACTTTGGATTACATCAAGTAACCAATAACACTCTGCTGGATCTGTGATTGGTCATTCTGTCAAAAACACTTGATTGGTTAGAGCCTCATTTGCATATTGCAGCTTTTGGCGATATCAATATTGTGCATACTACATCAGAATGCTTTATTTGAAAACGAATCAGTTTTCCAGGATATGGCCCCTTCACATACGTGATTAGAGTCTCTGAAGCTTTACTGCCGCCTGAGTTTTGACTGATTGCTCCTCTTTGATTGTGGGCTGTCAGGGGTGTCACAGTGAAACACTGACGTTTTAACAGCTGCCACCGTTTACACTGAGAGTGTGCGGAGGTACTACTTTCTAACCTCCAGACAAACGTGAGGCTCAGATCAGGCGGCAGGCAGAGCGTTCAGACCTGATTGGATGTTTGTGTTTAGACAAAGTGATTGCTTCTTGAAATGCCTCGGCTGATGTGTGAATGTGGAACAAACTGGATCTGAGGAGACGTGTGATTTATTTATCCTTCGATAGACTTCAAGCACAAGACGAGATACACCTTGTATACAAGAAAAGACGTGATCAGCTGTGATTTCCTGTCTGAAGGCGCTCTGAGGGGATAAGAACTGACAGATTTGGAGCCCCCCACCACCACCACTTCACTCATTGCCTGGAGCATGGCAGCGCTTGGTGCCGCAGACGTGTAAGAAAGTGCTGCAGGTGGTGAGGAAGAGCGACAGCAGGCGTAGGACGAGAACGCAGGGGCTGAAGTGTGTGTGGGCTGAAGACAGGTGCGTGTGTGTGTGTGTCTCAGAGCTGTAAGATGTGTGTGGGGGTATACGTGGGCTGTAAGAGATCTTTGTGTGTTGCCGTTATGTGTACAACATGATTGTGTGTGCGTGTGTGTGTGTGTGTGTGTGTGTGTGTGTTGTAGTGGACTTAATGTGTGGGCTGCAAAAGACTGTGGCTTGCTGTGAAATATATAGTGTTTGTGTACGTGTTTGTGTGTGTGTGTGTGTGTGTGTGTGTATTGAAATATACCTTTTTAAACGTCCATATAGGCTTTTTGCCATTTGCCGTGACAAGCTTATGGGTGCTTTATGAACGCTGCAGTGGTGTTGCTGTAAATCTTTGTGTATTGACATTTCTAGGGCTGTTATGATTACTCGATTTAATTGATTAATTGATTACACAATTAAAATTTGTTTTCTTGTTGAAGTAGACCGGTGATCCCAGTACGGTCATTTTAAAGTCGTGTTCAGTATATTGAACATTCTCCACAAGGGGGAGCTATTAACACCTCACTGAGAGAGAGGAAACCCACTCCAGCAGGATCTCACAAATGTGTGTTTGTAGTGATGAATTTCATGTCTATGAAGTAAAATAATGAAAGCCCCAGTTAAACACGTCTCCCTCGTTTTCCGTCTGTGGAAATCGACTCATTCGAATTAGACTGTAAGAAAATGTAAAAATACAACCTTTTGATTTTATGATCATTATCAATAATAATACATAGATAATTATTGTTTATTCTAAATTTGTAGAACACTAACTGCCAGTTCTGTTATGTCAGCTGACCTGCGCTGGCTGGTGTCATACTGAGTGTGTGTGTGTGTGGGGGGGTCCTATCCACCCATGGAGGATGAGAGTTTTGGACTCCTGGTTACGGATGGCTGTGGCATCACTGGCAACCAAACATAAAGAGGGTGTTGTTAAATGCGGTCGTTACATTAATACATAGATAATAATAGTTTATTTAATATCATTAACTACTTTACCATGTCGTAATGTCTTAATAATATCTCATAATGTCAAAAATGTGTATTATTATTATTATTATTATTATTATTATTATTATTATTATAGCATACTTCATTACATTTAAGTCTACACTGTGTA
>JBBPCZ010122066.1:0-26865 GCA_037974445.1 Brycinus macrolepidotus | reverse complement strand
GGCAAACATGCGATTAATCGCGATTAAATATTTTAATCTACTGACAGCCCTAATATATATATATATATATATATATACACACACACATGTATGTATATATATATGTGTGTGTGTGTGTGTGTGTGTGTGTGTGTGTCCATCAGTGCACCCCATATTTTACGCAACTAACTTAAGCCAAAGTGAATACATTCTTTTTCGAGTCTGCATTTATTTGCTTAGGGTCCAGCACATAAACGTGCAAATTCATTTTTGGAGCTGTATGTGTATGTGTGTGCACGTGTACGTGTTGAAATCATCCATCATTGACACAGAACGTGTTAAAACACTCTTCACAGCGAAGACGCATGCACATTTAGATCTGATTGTAAGTGAATTGTTCTTTTTCTTCTGGAAATTAAAGCCAAAAGAAATGAATGTGGTTTTATTACAGAGGAAACCAAACAAGTGTCAGTGGCTTCTGGCCTGGACATCTTCAGGGGAGGGAGAGCGGGAGAGACTGTGTCTTATCGTAAATCTTTGAGGAGGAGACACGGCGCGCGTCCTCTCTCTGCCTGTGGGGAGCGAATAAAGCGCAGCTCCACAGCCCGACTCAGGTTTCACTGTTTTTCCGTGGGCTGCTCGACCTCGGCCGGACTGAGACCGCCTTTGTTCACGAGAGAGAGAGACGTGAAGGAGGAGAGAGGGAGTGGGAGAGAGAGGGAGAGAGAGAGAGAGGGAGAGAGAGAGAGGCAGCCTGGAGCGCGCTGCAGGACCGCTGAGTTTGTGCCATGGCTTGGAGAGACACTGCAATACTGAGGTGGGCTAAACTAAACTTGCAGACCCTTGTTGTTACCCTGACTGTGTGAGTGATGCGAGAGCTTTCCCCTCATGCCATCTTTTCCACTTTTTTTCTCCTCTCAGAGTGACTCTGAGGTGCTTGTGCCTCGCTGCTCTGTGGCACTGCCGTCCCGGGACAGCCTTTCAGCTGCTGGAAGGTAAGGAGACCTTGGTGAAGGTTGCATGATTTTCTCTTTGCTTTCTTGAGACTGAATGAGGTCTGAATGAAGCTGCATGTGGGTGTGTTTCTGTGCTCACTTGAAGAGCTGACAGACTGAGAGAAAGTTGAAGAAAGTCCTGTCACCTCGGTTTAAAGCTTTGAATGGGAGTCCCGAGAGCTTTCTTTCAATTACTTCCCTCCACGTAGACTCAGGACACTGACCAGCTCGGTATACTCTGAATGAAGAGTGTATCTCGCACTGCAGCAGCCTTTTCTACAGATGATTCAGTTTAACTGGGCTCTATTGAAAGGACCTGCTTTTTGAGTTCTGAGTTCTAATTAGGGTTCCAGCTGTTGTGCATGCACTCTACCAAGAGTGCTGGCATTCAAATGCTGTTGAGAGACCACAATAGGGTTTTAATAAATGTGATAATGTAATTAAGTTTATTCTCATTCATTTCTCAATCATTCTTTTTCCATTGATTTTTCAACAAATGTGCTTGAGTTCTAGCTGGTATACTTAGGTTCTAAGTACCACTCAGCTTGGCATCAGTTATTTGGTTCTGGTTCTAGTTTCTAGTCGCCAAGGTTGTGGAGCTGTCTAGAGCTCACTTTCCGACCTGGAACTCTAATTTTGAGTGTGTCCCTGCTCTAACAGTCTCAAGAGGGGCTTGTTAATTAGGTTATGAGTTGAGTCAGGTGTGTTGGGAGCAGGGTGATTTCAGGACCAGGACTAGCAGTTTAGTAGTAAATCAAGACATCTGGGCTTAGATAAACTTAAGGACTCATCTGAGGACCTTCGTTCAAAAGTTCAACACAGGTCATCTCATTGGAGTTCAGCCATAACTTGCCCTGCCCAGTAGGGCTGGTGCATTGGGACTAGTTTGTGGTGCTTACAGAGCTGTGATGATGCTCGTGATGCTCAGGCAGTGAAGTGCTTCTTCTTCCCTTCTGGAGACCAACGAGCTCCGTGACCTATCATTGTTCCATGATTTAGTATGCTCATACTTAATCAGTAAAGTAAAGCAAGATACCAGTAAGTTCTTCACAGCCGAATCCAAGGGCTGTAACATATTATTAAGAATGGGGTCTGTTATGGGTTTTTTTTGTTTGTTTTTTTGCTGTAGACAATGTGAACAGTCATAACAAATGCTGCTGAGATATCACACTGAGGTTTTAATTAATGTGATAATGTAATTAAGTTTGTTCTTGATCATTGTTTTTCCACTGATTTTTTGACAAATATGTCAGCTTTAAACACCCCAAATGTCAGAGCAATTTTCTTCACCTGTAATGGTGAAATACTCAAGATCTAATTTCATTTTGCAAACAAAAACAGCATAAACCAATCAGTTACAACAGAAACACATTTTCCATAGACTCCCTACTGATTGTTGAGTCTAAAGGACAGGTCGTGAATTTGAGATGTCTGACTCCTACCTCATCTTTCCTACCTCAGCGAATTAAATGTGGGACTTCAGTTTTCCCTGAGAATCAGTAAAGAGTGGTGTATCTTGAAAGAACCTCTGATGTTCCATCATTGAGTTTAGGTCAGATGCATAGTTTTGTGATAACACTCAAACTCAATGGCACTGAAGGACAAGCTGTAATTTTTACCCCAATTATTCCAGTAATGAGTGATGGTTGGCCAAATGTAGCCCCCATATCAATAGGAATCACTAGCAGATTGCTATTATGTCAAGCAGTGCAGACCATATAATTACTCCTTAAGGGTGACATCACACATAAAGCCTGTATTGTATTCAGTCTTGTTCTAGGCAGCTGCACCTCCTTTAAGAGTGACCGGCTCCAGGCATGAAACACACCGGAGAAACACACATTCGACTTCACCTCAAGTTAATTGTTAACTTAATATATTCCAACATAGCATGGGTGATCTGACAGGAATGCTGTAACTGGACAGATTTGTGAATGGAAAACATGTTTATTGCTTTTCGCGTTCCATTTGTGGAGAAATAGGTTTTGATTATGAAGCATTTGGAACAGGAGTGTGTGATGGTGGTCCCTCATCACTAATACCATACAGTGGCTTGAGTGAACTATGCTGTTGTATGCTGATGACTTCTGTAATGCTATGAGTCATCATGTAGGAGAACACAGCCAACACTGTTGTGTATTTGCCAGGCCGACCGTTTGGGGACAAATATTTCCAGCCCCAGCCGTAAACACAAAAGAAATAAAGCCGTTGGTATGGAAACGGCCCATCACGATGTGTTAGAAAAGAATGCAGGTTCTTTTCTAATTCAAATGTTTGTTTGATTCCCAAGCTTGACATCTGAGGTAGCGTGCATGTTAATTCCCACAGTCTGCATGGTGTGTGTGTGTGTGTGAAAGAGAGAGAGAGAGAGTTGAGTAAACCTATTTCCCAATCAGCATACTAGAGAAATTCTTTGCTTCCCTTTTATCGCTTTTGGCTTCAAACAGGCCTAGCACTAATAGTGTGACCATCTTATCAGCAACAGCTGCTTGATTACTATTATGAATGTCCAACAGCAGAACCCTTTCACTAAACTTTTCATTCTTTCTTTAGTTTTCCAAGCAAAACATTTCCTGTAGCTTTTCACATAAGACCTGGTCTAAGTTCAGGTCCCTTATGCTGAGAACTTATTACAGGAAGAGCTTGTTTTGGAATTTCACAGTCTGTGGATGCATAACAACAATGACAACAACAACAACAACAATAGCAATACCACTACTACTACTACTACTAATAATAATAATAATTAAAATTTTCTCTGTCATGAGAGCATTAAGTCCATAAACCCCCAGGAGCTGCTGTCAGGTCCAAGTCTTTTACTCCTCACTCCTAAACTTAAACTGACACGCTAATGTTACCGCTAGGAAGCTAGAAAACACATTTCAAACAGCCTGCCTCCAGAGCAGTTGCAGTTTTTCAAAAATTCATCCCACCTCCAAGATACATAATAAAAAGAGGGTTTGCCTTCTCTGGCTAAGCCAGTTTGCATTGGTTTGCATCTCATTAGTGAATAATAAGCCTTAAGATGCAAGGGGTTAATTGAATACTATCTGTTGCTGGAGAGTTCTGGGGAAATTTTGTCTAAATTTCTTTAAATTGTCAAAACATAGAGACTATGTGGAATGCTCCATCTAAGTACGAGAGTCTGTTAGATAGTGTCTGGGTGGAACTTGCCAGCCAGCACCAGCCAGAAAAGAGATTTAAAATATCTCATTAGCTGTTGTTTGTGAGCTCTTTCAGTCTTGCTGTTTGATTATCATGTGCTTTATATGGTTGCACTTACAGCATACCCAAAAGGAGATTGGGGGAAACAATCAGCCTTTTTCAATAAAGAAAACCCACGTGTCCCAATTTCTACTCAGAATTAATCTTACATTCCTCAAAGACATTTGGAGAAGATAGAGAGGATCACCTCCCAGAAAAGGAACTATATTCAGGCTCCTGACCATCAGTTTTACATGCTATTATATTATATTGATGGAACAATAGGGTCAGAACATGGTGAACATCTATAGCATAGTGGATATAGTGGAGTTTGTGAAAACCTATTACTTGTGTTAATTTACAGTTAGACATTTATCTTGGATATGGTGCTTGGCGTATGTATGCAGTATTGATGGCATTCTTCAAAAATATATACAGGCAGAGGGTAAATTGTGGCTTGCGGATGAGGTTAAATATTATTGGGGGTGAATACAGAAAAAGATACAGCAATATTGTTTAAAAAACTAAAAACAGCTTCAAATAAATCAAATATGTATTATATCTGCTTCAGTAACAGCTGCAGAAGCTGTTAAGTCACTTCGTACATGAAGGTGAACTGTCCCTCATGAACAATTGCAGCATTATTCAGCTGAGGGTTTCACAAATGTGAGAAGATTTTTCCTTAGCAACGCTGCCTCCAGATTCTGGAAAAAATAAGACAGTGGATGTCAAAGCATTGAGAGGAAGTTTTCAGCAGTGTCCAGACAAGAGCTGTAGTGACAGGGCTTTCCCAGAGTGATGTCACGGCAAACTGTGTATATTCTACCATTTGTGTATGCTTATGAGTGTATGTGGGTTTTTCATTTTATTGCTTCCAAGCTGATCTCACATCTTGGCATTTACCTACGTTTGCTCACGTTAGTGATGGGATAATACAATCCCTCTGATAAAATCATTTTAATGTGTTTTTGTACCATAACTATGATGTCACTGTGCACTAACACTATACGTTCAATACAGTCCAGACACTCCCTCTACTTTAAGATGTTTGATTGCCCTCACAGCTTATATAATATCCATATTAAAACACTGTCAGTTGAATGGAGTGCTCTGGAACAACAGCATGTGATCCTAAGGTCACCATGAACAATGGCAAGCATCACTAGAGGAGTATATGCCCCCTTGTGCCATTGAGTAGTGTTACTGCACTCTCTGGAATGACAAGGCCCCATCCAATACCTCTGGGATGAGTTGAAGTGGTGTTTATGATCCAGATCCAGACCTCACTAATGCTCTTCAGAGAAATGTCCCAACGTCTAGTGTAAAGCCTTCTCAGAAGAGCAGTGCACCAAGAAGGGGGCGGGGTCTTCCTATTAATGCTCTTCATTAAGGAAGAAACAGTGGATAAGCAAGTGTCTACAAAGTTTTTGACATATATTTTTCTTAATTTAGACTACGCACACAAAGGATCATTGCCCAAGACTCAACACTCATTGCTTTTGGACCTGGAGAACAGGTTCAGTTATCCTGGCATTTGGTTGTCTAAACACACACAGCCGGTTCATGGAAGCCAGAATGGTGCCCAGATCTGTTTAGCATCTGCTCATTCAGCAGTGACAGTAACCACCCAGCAGTCTGAGCCTCATGCTGCTCCACAGAAAGCCTGATCTCCAGCAGAG
The DNA here is from genome assembly GCA_037974445.1 of Brycinus macrolepidotus. Lineage (NCBI taxonomy): Eukaryota > Metazoa > Chordata > Actinopteri > Characiformes > Alestidae > Brycinus > Brycinus macrolepidotus. The sequence goes on along the minus strand of JBBPCZ010122066.1, from coordinate 21,008 downwards.
GATATATCTCACCACTGCTGCTATTCACATACCCATTAGGTCAGTTACTTGCTCAAAAGTAGGCCATGTATTTTTGGATTGTATATGTTACAGAAATGTTGGAGTGAGTGGACATCATAACCAAGCATTTTACAAGTGACATATACTCAAAGTGTAATCCTTCTAATCGTCCTATTTTCATCTATAAATCCATAAAACAATGTAGCTGTCTAACACAAATATCTGAGGGAATGTTTGTATTCCACTCCCCCCTCATTGTGCGATCTCAACAGGAATGCTCAAACAATGGTTCTGGAAACCATTGCACCTTGTAAAGGGCATGACAGAGGAACCAACTGAAAAAGGGCAACACATCTGTGCTGGATAGATGACAGCGATGAAAAGTAAAACAGGAAAGTGTGATGGGATGATTCCATAGCTTCCATGACACATTGAAGCCACTGGAAAAAATTAACACCACAGGTTGCCTTTACTGTGATTGGTGTACAGTAGTGAGCACGCCGATGGAGATCTGACCTCCAGAGGTGGTCCACCCAGACAATACTCCCTACGCTTTATTAAGCATCAGCCAGACATTCCTTTGCAACGACTGATTAACTTGACTTCATTAATTCATTACAGGATGCCCCTGTTAGACTGTGAAATAGATGCAGTGTATTTTGTTACATTTTGGATCACTCAAGTTGATGCTGGCGCTTTCTAAATACCATTGTTGGCTCCTATGTCATTATTACTGAACAATTCATTTAATGTTCAGTACGCTTTGACACCAGGGCATTTTAGTTTTAAGAGGCTTCAGTTTTTATAGAAGATATGGAAGCTGGTCTAGCAAAGAAATGTCTCAAAAAGGGTGGAAAGAGGAACTGATATAAATTGAATAGACTTATTTTGTCTGACTGTACATGGCTCTGTTCACTGCTAGCACTAACATCCATCTCGAGTGCTCTGATCACAAGTGGACAATGAGATATATAGCTGTTTACATCAGGTTCCATGGGTCTCAAATGTGTCTCTAGTGACCACTTATGATTGGATATAACAACTACAGGAAGAATATTACACACATTTACTATGTCATCCTCTTACTTTATCTTACCCTCTTAGTTTGTTTAAATTGGCCTATTTTAAAATGTATGACTGTTTTGCCTTCTGCTGTAAAGTTACCATTTGGAGCTGTATGTTGTTTTCGGACAGTGATGCTGTTACAGTCTTTTAGATGGTATAAATGACTAGTGCATTATAAACAAGTGGTAAAGAAGACAAATGAAGAAGCCATGCAAAGCTACTGTGTTTGTCCCTGCTGCAATGATGCAATTGATTAGGTGTCTGATTGATACTGTCAGGGATGTGTGCAACACTTGAGTGTTCACACTACAAGTTATGTGGTGATACACATCCATGACCACCTCTGAAGTTGGTTTGAGTTATCAGATCACAGTGCACCCCTAACATGCATTAGACCCCATTCACACCTGTAGAGTGAAAGCTGTTATAAAAGCTGTTATTAAAGTCTATGTATTTGAATGCAATGGCATTTAAGTCCCTGTTGGTGTAATGGTCAGGCGTCCCAATACTTTTGTCCATATAGTATATGTTTATGCTGGGTTTGAACAGGACCAATGAAAGGTTAGCCAGAATCAGAGTTAAGCACGTGAAGCTGATTTATGTACAGTTTTATGAAGACTTTTAAAATGTATTTATGTCTATACATGTATATACTATTAACACAACAAACAATCTGTGACACTACCAGTACTGGGCTCTGATTTAGCTGTTATTGACCCCATTCATCCGTATAGCATACAGAGACATTTCTGGGTTGTTTTTATCGAGCCTGTATGGAGAGACTAATTGGAAAATTTTCGTCAACACTGGACAATAGAACAGAGGGGACTTCCAGCAGGTGTGCATGTTTTCATATTACCAGAGAGACAGGATATGACTGTCTACGCTGACACGTGGTGCACATGGCTATACACTAAAGGGAGTAAAGTTTCTCTGAACTTTTATTGGGTGAACTGCAAGATGAAAGCAGAAGTAAGGAGAACTGGTGATGCCAGAGAAAAGGGAGAGGGTGTGAACTGATGTAGGGAATTTGCCTGCTTTAAAGGTTTCTTATGACTGGATCTGCTTTATTCACACGTACACACAAAATAGATCCCTAATGGGACCTGCAAGTCACGTACTGGCAAGAATATCAATATCATTTAAGGCCATTTAAGTAGATCTATAGCAACCAATATTCTTGTCAGTAAATATAATTAAGTACATGGAATTAATCCTTAATAACAGCAGTATAACTGCAAATGAAAACGACTGAGTAATGACTTGAATATTTTGTGGCAAAGTCTTTTAAATTGACCAGAATAACCCGTTTCAGCTGATCCCACAGTTATGGTGTGTGTGTATCAGTTTCATCAGAAGCTGATCAGAGGCCACATCCAATAGTTTATATTTATGTTTAATTCTGTGAAGAGGTTTTAGAGGCATAAAACTCCTCAGACATTTGGTTCCTATCACCACTGCATTGAACTATTCTGACGGGAACAGTTTCTGAGCATTTTACTTCAAAACACTCTGATTTGACTTCGTTATGTCTTACCCATTTAATTGCACAAAAAAAGTCAGTGGAATTCCCCTCTGAAGCGCATGCAGCAACACTTTGAATCTGAATTTTCCCTTTATGGATCCAATCAGTGAAAACTGGTTCTGTTTTATTGTCATGTTCCAATCCTGAGTTACAGTGATGCCAGTAAAGGAAAGGAAGGATGAATATGGATGGCTAAACAGATAGATGAGATCTGGCAAGAGTGTCATCTCTCAGCTGTGCCGCAGCTGCGTCACATTTTTGAGGCGCGACATTTCTGTAGGCCTGCTGGAGTAGCATGTAGGCTTTTCGCAAAGGCATCAAGAGCCTGCTCTCAATCAGCCCAGCCACTCAGAGCCAGATCCATCATTCACCCACGTGGAGTCAGAAACACTCCTTAACATTCCTTTCCCTTTCCTTTTTTCCTGCATTTAACCAGTTTACACCCCTTCCCACCCAAATGTGCTGTTTCAGTGACTAATTGCCACTTTCCCCACTCACTTGATTGAGCTGTTAAAAGCCTAATGGAGAAATCAGCTGCTGCTTCCTCATGCTTAGAATATAGTTTTGACTTCTTGGCTCTGCACTGTGGTATTTGTTAATGTGTCTATAGCTCACGAAATGCGGTCACACTGCACGAGCCAAGTGATGAAATGATTAAAGCAGTGATTAGGCATTATGAATACATGTGGCCTCTTGGCCGACAGAGTAACAGGCTTTGCAAAGGAGCACAGCAGCTCAGGAAGTTTATCATACATGTTTTTCAAGAGACAGAAGTCTGTCTCAGCCTATGCTGCCAAACCCTGTCCAGCCAGGACTCGTTTAGTTAAAGCTATTAGCTTTAATTCAGTGAGCTACAATTACTCGTGCTGCACTGTGTGGGCCAAGAGACCTCCTGCACCTTTCTGAAAATGCTCCAGTTCTGTCCAGGCATCTACCTCCCACTGTGCATGAATTGCAGCTGATAATCAAATGTAGTTTTAGGATTTCCTTTTTGGGTAAATGAATCTCCTTCCCCAGCAAAGAAAATGGCAGTGCTTGGCATCTGATTGCTCACTGTGTTATACCTAGGGGCAATGTTGTACCACACAACATTAATAGCACTGATTACACTGCTTGCCAAGTCTTCCTTTGCTTCAGGGGAAGAAAACAGTTTCATTGGGCTGGACTGATTGATAAATTAGCATCACTTAAGCTCTGTTTTTTTTTTAATTTTTGAATTAGTAGTCTGTGATGCCAGCAGAAGAAAGTCAGTCATGGCCAGCCAAGTGAAGGAACAAACTGAAATTAGTTTGATCCTGTGGGATGTTAAGAATTTAGTTCAGTCTCCCAGAGCCTTACACTATTAGTTCATCAGACAAACAGCTCATGTGGTTGTCTGCAAAATTAGGTTTTGCAAAATGTTTTGTTTTGTGTTCTCAAAATTGCAGAGCAAATTTGACCCAAACAGAACCCAGATTTTCAGAAGGGAAATGTACTATTTATTTGGTTTTTATGTGTGTTTAACTATTCCTTAACAGTCTGAAGCACCTATTGTATTCATTGACATACATTGTAGTTGTCTAGTTTTTCATCCATTCATTTTGTTACCTCTTAAAAGTAAAAATCATTATCACTGTGTGACACCACTACCAGTATACTTGTTTAGACGGTAAATTGCTCAGTTTAAAGCTAACTGCCAAATGCTTAACCTTCAGCCTTTAACTTTCTAAATTTGCAAAAGGATAAGTGGAGAACGTATCCCAAGCCATCTTTACTCTGGGAACAATCCCTACTGCCAAATTGGAACATGACACTAAAACCACAGGACTAGCTGCTTTTCATGATGGCCCTACTCCATTCCAGCACTTCCATCAGCAGGGCGAACTCGCTGAGTCAGGTGTAGAAGACTTTGTGTGTGTTCAGTATGCTGTTGATATGATTTTATTACTATTTCTGGAATAGCAGAGCCCAGTAATTCTCTTAGCGCAGTAGATGGAGAGAACTTGAAGTCTGGAGGTGACATTTGAACAGATTTTAAACAGACAACACTGAAAAGAAGTTATTGTTTATTGAATGGTCCTATATCTCTGAATGGTTATTCAGAATATGAATGATTGTATTCCTGAGCAAAAGACCCCTGTAGTCTCTTTTAATTTTAATTAGATCACACATTATATCAAGAACTGCCTAGCGCTGCTTTATTAGAGTATGTCATTACCAAGAGAGACGGTTGAATATTGCAGGGATATGTCCATTCATAGAAAACATGCGGTGTGCTATCAAGCACACATTTGGCCTCTTATCAGTGTAATTCACAGCACTATGTCAGCCTCTTGTTAAGAGGCAACAAGTTCATTGACGCACTATCCAAAGGTTTGTAGACACCTGCTCATTCAACGTTTCTCCTGAAATCAGTGGGGAGTTTGCCATTAGGATTTGACTGCAGTCAGCCACAAGAGCATCAGTGAGGTAGATGAGTAGTTCAGGAGCACAAATACCCCTTCAACTCAAGCCAAGGGTGCTGGATGCAGCTCCATCACTCCAGAGAATACAGTTCCACTGCTCTACAAATACTTGGGGGCTTTGTACCCCTCTAGCCAAAGCTTGGCACTGAGTGTGGTGACCACAGGCTCATCCATTGCTCCTCCAGAGCAGAGGATCAGCAATGGGTTGTCTGGATACATTTGGACATAAAGTGAACCGTTGAAAGGTGAGTGTTTTTGTGCTTTTGTGCTTTTGCAATGTGCTTCAAATCTATTCTGCTGCATAAAGCTCCAGAGCATGCCGCTGTAAAAGGCAACCCTGTCCAAAAAACAGATGGAAATTTGAGAGACAGACTATCAATTCAGAGGTCGTTTCACTTCCAGTTGTGCTGAGGTGATTGCAAGGCCTCTATACAGTTTTACTGTAGTTCTAATAGAATCCAGACTCTGCCTCCAGAGCAGTGGTAGCTTTCCAACACCTCTAGATTGATGGCACTAAATCCTACCTCTAATAAGCTCTGCTATGGGATATTTAACCTCAGTTAAAGTTTTTTTGACTCAGCAAGGGAAAGTTGGTCTTATGCAAAATGAACATTGGAGTAAATGTGTTTAAGTGTGTTCAGAGCCAAGAAATTTACATTTGGTTGCTTCATTGGGAGATTTTAGGCTTATATGTGACCATTTTAAAAAGGTTTGGGTTTTTTGGTGGGTAGCTTTGTCCAAGTCATACATTTTCTTGGAAACTGAGTCTGTTTCTCTACTCCAGAGGTGGCTTGCCAGTGACAATGAGAAGAATGCAGGGCTCTATTTTGCCAGTATTTCAAGTCTGTGACTGAGACAGTAGCCTTTACTGTGTTTAATGAAACAAGCACCCTGCGGTGAAAAAAAGATGTGACAGGTAAAAACAAATAACAGTAGTATAAATCAAGTTGTAAGCTTTTATTATGAATGCAGTAAACTTGATGTTTTTGGTATGTGTGTAATTATCCCATTCAAAGTACAGGGGCTTATTTTCCAATTCAGCAAATCAAAAACATCAAGCTCCTGAGTTACTGCAAATGAAACTTGTTTGTTTTAAAGTATTTGGCCACTGCACTTCATGATAATAAAGTTCTTTACTAAAATTAATAGTGTCTGCACAGCTGAATTCTGGCCAGCTGGATTCTCAGAAAGCTGCAGATGAAATTCTTAAATATCCTCCAGCACTGTGGTGTCTCTGGCTGGCCTTCTAAAGGGTCATATTTATCGTGGCAGCATACAGGCTTTTCACTATGTCAGTGTCTTACTTCTGTTTATTGACTTGTTCATTTTAAAATCCCCAAAACCAAGACTTTTGTTGATTCACTGGATGATGCCTCTTTCTTTATTTCATGGATAGCGAGGATAGGGAAAAGGAATGGGGAAGCAGTGGCCTGTCATTATGTGGTTGAATGGGAAAATTGGATGGTCACATTAGTTACTTATGTTTTTTTTTTTTTTTTTTTTAAGAATATTTACCTATAATGAAGATATTGCCCAAGTGGCTTCTTCAGAGATCTTCTCTTGACCAATGGAAAAGAGGACTGGATGAGAAAAGAGAAAATACAGAGGTTATAAGGGAAACAGCTGGGATTAAGGATGGCTAAGATGCTGATTTGAGGGAAGGGGACAAGGAGTGAGTTGAGGGATGAACAGAAAACCTAGAGGTATTCAAAGTCCAAAGAAAGGAGTCAAACAGAATACACTGATGGCTTAAAGTCTGGAAAGGAACTTGGGCTGGCTTTCAGATGTGTTCTTACACGTTCTCAAAATGTAATTCATTCAGTATCAGATATTAAACATCACTGGATCAGTTACATTAAATGCTCAAAAGCATTACTTACTAGAAAGCAGATAAAGAACAGACTCTGTGTGACCAAAATCTGTGTGTGAGTGCAATATGTGGACTCCAAGATCTTCTTGGGAGGCTGGATGGACATAACTAAAGGAGACACCCTGCCAAAAATCTGCCAAAAGTTTTCTCAGCCCATTTTAGGAACATCGCCCACAGATTTATATGAGTGGAAGTAAACTTGGAGTTCAAACAAAACACACTGGTAGTTCAGGATCAAAGAACTCAATATGTGGACTTAAGAGCTAGCTGCTGTCTTGTCTACTGTAGAAACTTGCAGTTGTCAGGTGAAGAGTGCAGAGCGCAGGTAGAAAATCTTTACCCTCCCTTTACTCTATACTTGATGTACAATTATTAAGGAGTTAATTTATTTTATGTCTGAACAAAACTTTTTCAAAGTTTTCATTACGTTTTATGTTTTACGTTTTATGTTTACGGCATTTGCATGGTTACCATCATTACCATGGTTGTCTTTATTTAATCAGTAATGAATATTTGACTTGGCGTTTTTGACCATTTCCAGATGAAATCTTTTGGTGGCTAAAATTTTGGTGCATTCCTACTTTCTTATGCATGACTATTTATAGGCTGTGTGACTGTTGCATTCATATTCATCTTTAGTTAAACTTGGTTTATGGGTGGATGAAAACTTCAGGATCATATCGCTACAATTCACTCAGCTGTACTTCTCCAGTTCTTTCAGTTTTACATGCTTTCTGCTTCTGCTGTGTGTGTCTCGGTTAGGAAAGAGTCCTTTCCTGAAGGCTGCTCTTGTGCCTTTCCTCACCTCCTCACTACTGCAAGAGCTATGCAATAAGAGCAATGCAATAAGAGCAATGCAATAAGAGCAATGCAATAAGAGCAATGCAATAAGCTCCCTGAGGTGCCTCTGGTAAGATAAGACCTCTTGCAGATCCACAGAGCAATACTCAGCAATACTCAAAAGACAGGAGACAGACATCAGAAGGTTTTTGATAACCCTCACAACAACCCAGTTTCAAAGTAGCGAGTGACTGCTCCAATGGAACTGCTCCAGTTTTCAGTCAGAAATGTATAGTATGTTTTTTTTTGGTGGACGGGTGGGTATACAACAACTATGATATACAACAACTCAGTTCATCACAGTTCAGTGTTTACAGTACAGATAATCAGTGAATATGAAAACTCTCCTTAGCTACAGGCAGTGGATCATGCAGTAAATACGGCTTGGCAGGTAGTACTGTTTATATAAAGCATGTTTGTTGTTCCCTTGAAAATGATCTATGAATCAAGCTTTCACTCTTTTTGCCAGGGGTGTAGGTGAAGAATTTGCGTGTCCTGGAAATGCTTCCATGCCACAGATACCACTAGTACAGTAGCAATAAGAAAGGCCATCCTGAGTTTTATACTGTAGTGTAAAACTGAACTGGTCAGTGTGATCTTAGTGCAGGTTGAGCTATTTTAAGCCTATGTCCTGCAAACACTTCAAATATTTATTCATTTTTCACTCAATCTGTATTGCGAACTGCCTACAATACCTCCTTTTTACACTCTGAAAAATAAAGGACTCTAAATGATTCTTGGAATGATGCAGTTGTCATGGAGCTACTTTACATATGTAGTTTTTTAAACTTTAAACCAGTTCAAATAACCATTCACAATTTTCTAATTTTTATTTAAAAATATCTTCTATATGGAATCAATAGTGTTTCATCTATTACAGCTTTCTTAAGAACTCTTTTGTCGCTTACAGTCATAAAGTCGACAAAGAACACACTTCCACACAATTTATTGCACAATTGCTGTATACTTGCCAAATGTAGCGTATTGGAGAAAAACATTAAAGCATAAAATGTGGCCTTATTCTACATTATACCTCATTATATATGTTGTATGTATATTATATATTTCCCCCACAATATTAGACACAAATAAATAGAAATTGCACTCCAGTTTCCTCCCTCTGTCCAAAGACATGCATGTCAGGTGGATTGGAGTTGCTAAATTGCCCCTAGGTGTGAGTGTGTGCGTGAATGTGTTTATATGTTTGCCCTGTGATGGACTTTTGGCCTGTCCAGGGTCTTTCTCTGCCTTTCTCCCTATGATCATTGGGATAGGCTCAAGCACCCCCCGCAACCCTAGTTAAGGATACACAGCTTAGATAACAAATTAATAAATATAGAAATTGTGCAAAACTGTGCAAAAATGCCATATTTAAGAGTGTTCTTTTTAGAGGATGTGAAAATCAGAAAAATATGTCCTTTGTCAAGTGTTGTTCAGACTTTGGCGGCATGCCTTTGAAGAGTGTATGTTTTTAAACTCCCTTTTGCATTGGTTTCCTCCATCTTCATTGAATCTTAGAAGGGTTTTCCCTGCCATTGGTGTGGTCAAGATCTGAGACAGCATTTTTAAAATTACAAAAATATCTACGCGCTATAAAAGTCTTCAGTGGGTTAATTGTCTCTGCTGCTGTGATGTAAGTGTTCCGTGTTAAAAGCCTAAACAGACACACCTCAGGAGTACAAGCCTTTGTGATATGACTTTGAATGTGATATTGAGAACAGCTGGTTTCACTCTGAGTGTTCAGTATTACTCAGTCCCCTCAGGGGTGTTCCTAAAGTGTGTGCTAGGAAGTAGGTAGTTATGGGATTGTCTCAGCCATTCAGATTATTGAAGGGCAGGAAAATGTCTTCTGGACAAAAAGAGCTGAGGATGATGACTCCAGCTCAATGGCTCCTTGTGAAAGGAGTCTTTCTGTATGGGAACTTTTCAGAGTCTAGGATGACCCGTGCTGTACTGGGGCAGGAAGAGTCTTGAACTAGAGAGTGATAAAAACCTGCTGTGAAATCTTATAACTGAATTTATTTGTTTATTTGCATATGAGTCTTTGCCTGCTTAAATGGTTCTTCTCTATGATGGAGAAACCCTTGCATATGGTTCTTTTTATGCAACCTTCTAACACATGGTTCTATGTAACACAAAAGGGGGTCCACTGTTGTTAAAGAACATACACTATGGAACCCTTTTTACTAAGAGAATTGTCATCATGCAAACTGCTGACTAATCATTGACAATTCATAGCGGTATATTTTAAACACTTGAAGGTAACTTTTAAGTGATTTTTAAATGCCTGATTGTAACAGCAGCACATAGGTTTACAACTTAAAAGAATTTTAGCGAGTGGAAACGAGGGAAACCCTCCATATCGAATGTGAATATTGCAGTACCTTTGACATTTGAAAGAATTCACACCCACCCATCAGTTCTTTTCAGAAGTCAACACTTTCCACTTTCTGTCTTTGTCACTTTGTCAGTGCATATAAATTGTCCCACTCGGACCACCCCCTCCCTCTTACCTTCCCCATCACTCCGAAAGCTTCACACTCAAACTCGAAGGTGGGTGGCTGAAAGGTTACATTTTGGAGGCAATCTGCCAAGAGTGCCAGCGATTTCAGCTACGTTACAACTTTGTGTTTGGGGTATACTGCTTCACAGCTGCTCAAACACAGATGTGGGCCGTAGAGTGACTGGTGTTTACCCATTAGAAATGCTACACAGATTTCTCTATATGAGAGCTGAGACAGCAGGAACCTAGCTTAGAAGGATGTTCAGCTTTGAAAGTCGCAGCATTTAGGGTACTGTAATGCTTTGAATATTTCATTAACATGAAATATTAATATAACATCATTATCTTTTCACGAATATAATCTCAAGGAAAGTTCTTTTATATGAAAATGTGACCATTTTCTTAATATTAATGCAAACCTGGTTCCAGAACAAAACACTGAGGATGGTTCTGAAATAAAGGGGTGGGTGTATTAGAACTGGGAGGGTACATCATAAATAAATACATATATATCACACCCTATAATGTAATAGCATGTTTTCTCTTTGGAATATTTAAACACTGTTTGCTAAAAATGCATGACGATGATAATGAGCCTGCTACGTTTCCCAGATATTAGTGATCATTCAGTTTGTTAATTAAAGAGGATACGAAGTGCAGCACAGCACATTTGCAGTGATCACAGGAATGTGTCAAGTTCTATCAGATGTAAAAGCACTATGCAGATTAATTAGTCTTCATACTGTATTACTAGAACTCCTACAATTCTAAAATGTTATCTGCATGCCCTGGCACTGCTCTTAGGTAGGAGTCTAAATGCACTTTCCCTAAAGCTCAACCGAGGATGCAAAAAATCAAACGGGGGCTGCAGCTTGTGCTCCTGCACCCTGTGAAACTCACTTTCTTGAACTTTTATGTGTTGTGTGTTATGTGTAAACCCTTATGAGGTGTTCACCTATAATCACTTAAAACTTCAGTAAATCTCCTTGTTGATTCCATGAAGTAATTCTTCTCTTTGCCATGTGATTCGAACTCTTTAAATGGCAAAACAGGAGGGACAGTCTGGGCACCGCTCCAACAGGTTAACTGTCCTGGGGATTCAAGTGTATTTATACTAGTTATAAACAGGAGAGCATACATTCTGCATTCATAATGTTAGAACTGTTTTGAGCGAAACAGTATCCAAAGCACCATCTGAATTTCACATATAACTCATATAACCTTAAATACAATCTTAAACGGGTCTTGAATTCTACGGATGGATCTAGGGAAAGGCATTAATTGCTGTCGATGATGTGGAGGTTCTTTAAACTTTAAAAAGGTTCTTCACACTCTCATATTCCATTTATTAAAATAGTATGTTTTAAGAACCATCCACTTAAAGTTTCTTAATAGAACCGAAAATGGTTCTTCTATGGCATCAGTTTAAAGGAACCCTTACTGAAAGCTTTATTTGTAATCGTGCATTAACAGTGCTGTGGGAATAATGTTACACTGTATCCGGAAAAATTCTTCTTGCAGATAAGTTTTCTCTCTCTCTCTCTCTCTCTCTCTCTCTCTCTCTCTCTCTCTCTCTCTCTGATGAGAAAATAAATCCCATCTTTATCATGGCTCCATCAAATAGCTACACTCAGAACTGCAGGCCTGAATGATGAGTGACAGCAACTTTCTGTCTTCTGCCCTCCTGACCTCTTGTTCTTGGCACCAAACTCACACAGATGAGAATTTTCGGTTTAATTGTTTCTCCAAACAGCAGGAACAGGGTCAGATCTCAGCATGTAATTTTAAAATGATTGATTTTTGTGTGTGTGTGTGTGTGTGTGTAAATACTGTGGAATCTCAGTATTAGGTATCCTAGTAGTAGGATAAACAATTATACTTAGCAACCACAAAAACTGCAGTTTTGTTGTTCACTTTAAGCATGAAAATCCATTTCCCTATCTCTGTGTGTATGCCTGGATTGATGTAGAACATCTGCAGGGGGTTCTTTAGGCTCCTGTTGAGTAGGATCTGTGTAGATGTTGTATTGAGTGATTTATACCAAGCCACTGGGTGTATATTAAAAAGACATAATGTGGATTTTAGGACATGTGTATTAATAAATCTTCCCATGACCAGTTCCTGAAAGAAAACCTGATTTATGGTGCGGTGTATTTTAACCCCCCCCCACCCAGAACCACTAATAAAACTTAGTAAAAGTATATGACATATTTGTGTAGCTTCTGCCAAAAGAGCATTATACCATGTAGAGTAAATGATTCATGTAGTTTGATATAGTATGTAAAATGTGTAATTATTTAAGCTTTAAAACTTATTTTAATTAAAACATTATTTACTCACCAGTCAATACAGTCCGTATATGGAAACTAAGCTAAGATGAAACCAAGACAGCAGTTTAGCCCCTCCCAGTCATGCTGAAATTATAGGGTAGTGTTTCCATCCAATCAGAATGGAGGCGTAATATCAGTTTTAAAGGTACAGTAACATAAATGTAAGATGTAAAAATGAATTATTAACAGTCATAACTAAATTACTAACTGTTTTGTGACACATAAAACCACACAAATGCAAGAAAATATAGGATATGGGCCCTTTAACTGTTCCATTTTACTGGCAGAAGACAATTTAAGAAGTTAAATTGTAGCGTACCACACTTTTTTGTCAAATATACCTCAATTTAGAATGTGTTACTGATTTCACATGATATTTAGTATAAAAGGCCACACTGTTCAGATCAAATAGATCAAATATTAGCTTTGTGGTGAATTCTAGCTATAGCAACGTAGTCCATCTTGGAAGAGAAACAATTTAAACTGGAAACTCAGTGTTATGTTGCCACTGAAAAAAAGCTACAATTTGTCATTAGGTTGAATAGGATTTTTGTCAGTGTTCTGTAGAGTTTATTCAGTCCAGACAGCTGCTTTGAAAGAACCTATTTGGGGCTGAAACATGGATGGGTTGATTCTCAGTGTGCTTGTTAATTAGTTGATAAACACTCAAATGTGCAGCTTTGCAGCCCTCCAGGTGTGGCAAAAAACTCTGTAGTCCTTTAGATTAAATCAAGGGAGTGGAATGATGCACGCTCGTTCTTTGGGTTCATTTAATTTATTTGAAGCTGAAGGCATTAAAGTAAGCATATTAGGTTACAAGACACTACAGTTTTGTCTCAGAATCAGGGAGATATTTTGGTCCTACCGCTCAGAGAATAATGAAAATGGAAAGTGACTGCTTAGCTGCTTCATTCCCCCACTATGCTGTAGTTATTAGGGGGGCAGCTGGTGGCCTAGTGGTAAGGGAGTTGCCCCTGCAATCGGAAGGACGTGGGTTCGAATCCCAGTGCTGCCAGCGGCACCACTGAGGTACCCTTGAGCAAGGTACCACCACCACACACTGCTCCCTGGGGGCTGCATTACTTGCTGCCTGCTGCTGCACTTGGTGAATGGGTTAAATACAGAGAAAGAATTTCATATTGTTCACACTGTGTACTGTGCTGTGGTTTATTCACTCATGACTATAAGGGGCCACTTTATTTCACTGTATTAGGCTTGGACATTTGGGGCTACAGCTTCAAGTATTTTATGAAAAGCCCTGGATCTCAAAAATATAAATAATTAAAAATAATCAATAGCCCTGTTTCTGATCATAACTGTTTGTCATTCCAAGCTTTCATGGAGCAAAGCCCCCCTCCAACAAATCAAAACTACGGCCCACTGCCAAACCGACACCCTTCCTCGACAAATTAAACTAGAGTCCCAAATGTTTGAAGTTCCTAACAACGCCTCAGCAGTAGAGGGTTTCGGAGAAGAAGAACTGTTCCTTGAAAGTAATGGATGAACTGCAAGAATGTGGGCATTCTGTTGCATTTCTCTGTGTGTCATTATGCGTGTGCGTATAGGTTTATGCAGTTAAAAGTAAAAGTTACATCTGCTCGAGAATGTAAACGGGGATGTGATTGTAAATATTTTGTGTCTGCGCACAGCAGAAGTATGTATGTGTGTATTGTGTATGTGTTTATATGGAAGTAGACAAACAGACCATCCACTGCTCATGGATGATGAGGGGGCGAGATGCGGTATGTCTTGGCTACAGCCTGATGCCCTGACCACACACACGGCTCCAAGCAGTGACTTACAGAGGCATACACACTTTGTCCTGGCATACACTCACATCCCAGGCTGGTTTGGAACATTTTCCTGAGAACATGTTCATCTCAAGACCTCAAGATTCTCTTCCTGACTTCTCCTTTTAACATATTTACTTGGGTGAAGTGTACTCATTGCCCTTGGATGCCTGATTTTATTGCTGTGCTACTAGACCTTTTAATTCCAGAAATTACTTACAATAAAATACTGTTACATTAATGCACATTAGAGGCTTAACCTTTGCTCCACATGTGTATCAATGAGTCTTGGGTGCATTATTCTGTTGCTGGATCACTTTTGGTAGGTACTGACCACTGCATACTCAGAACACCCCACTAGAACTGCCATTTTAGCCATCACAATTTTGGCCTTGACAAAGTCATATATTGACTGGCCTGGGTTGCACTGCCTTCAGAAACCTGAAACAGTCTTCAGCATGAATGGGTTTTTATGTCATCACAAAAACAGTGACTTTAAAATGAGCTATTTCTGCAGCTTGGTTTCCATATGGACTGTATGGACTGGGGAGTAAACTGTACATTTTTATCAATGTTTGCCAATGTCATTAAATGCTTATATTTCAAAAATATAAGAAAAAAAGTGTTTTTCCTTGATATAGGCCCTTTAAAAAGAGGTTCTCCTCTTTTTATCTTCAAATGTAATGTTATAATTTTGCATGCATTCTGTATAGTACACAAAAGGGTTTACTGACTTAACAGCAGACCTTTTTTGTTACTATAAAAAACATTCTTAAGTGGTACTTTAAAGAACCACTTCCACCATTTATCATTCGTGCCAAAAACAGTTCTTTGAGTGATGCTGTAGAACAGCCACTTTTGGTTCCGTTAAAGACCCAGGTTTGAAATAGAGATTTATACATGGAAAAACGTTTTCGCTTTAAAAAAAAATTAATACTCATCATGTAATATAATGGTTCCGTTTTACGGGCTGTTTTTCACGCTCATCCATCTCCTTTACATTCTCTAAAGAACCATTAACTGAAAGGTTCTTTACGGAACCCAATGGCATTGTGCAAGACCTCTTTTTGGCACCTTTGTGCAAGGGTACCACTTTATAGATACAAGGTTTTTTTACAACAGTGGTCATTTCTTTAAAGCTGTCAGCATTTGAAAGTGCATAAATCTGCAGACAGTGTTAAGGTTAAAAGCCTCAGACTTTAGCTTTCCCTATAAACTTGTCAAAATGGGCTACAAACAGGCGTGACTCAAAAAACGATTTAGCTCAGGGGCTCGTGATATCAGCGAGCGCAGACATTGCCTAATGAGCCCTGAATGACCTCCATCTCTCAGCACCTCCCTTTTAGTGCCTGTAAATACGCTCCACTGGCACTAAATATCCTGCATTGTTTAGTCTTCATTCTTTCTATCTGCATGAGAGTAGCCAGTAGGGGTGGCTTGAATACATTTTCATCATACTTGAAGACATTTTCACAACATGATCTCAGCATTTCTTCTTCTGACATTTGATAAGTTGGAACAGACAAAAAAGACAAACCCCATTTAAAAGTGTACCAAAACAGTAACTCATTGCTTTGTACTAAATCCTATTAAATAGGCCCCATTAGGCCCCCCTGCCATCTATCCAGGGCCAGGGATTTGTAGAGTGTTCAGGAATTAACTGTAGACTGTCCAAGAAACATGAAAAACAAGACTGTAGACATTTCTCACCCTTTTATGACACGCTATTAATTGATCTGTGAACCAAGCCAAAAAAAAGTGACATTTGTATTCTTGCTTTTTTATTATCATTAGCTGAGTTAGAGTAATCTGTTTTGAATTTTCATTTCTTCTTTTGTGACAAACGTGGTCTGATATTTCTCATTGTCTTGTTTTTAGACTATTGACCCACAGCCACAGAGCTGTTGATGTTAAATGCCATTTGTCATCTCCATAATTGACAGTGTTCAAAAAGAAAGGCATAAATACTACACATTTCTGTTATTTTGGGCCCCTCATACTGATCTGACACTCTGATTTAACCCCTTAAAATCCATGCCATTCTTCGCTCCTATAACTTAACAATAACTTATTTACATTGTCTAATAGTCAGTAGTATTGTTATGTAGTCATTGAATAAAAAGCCTTGGGGGCGAACAGCAGTGAAGGGGTTAATGAGTTAAATTTAATTAGCAAAGTAGTTCAAATGAAAAAAGAATGATTTATGTCACTGGAACAGGTAATATATCATCACAGTCTAAATGTAACTCCATTTTCTTATTTTTATTTTTCTGCATTATTTGAATTGAAACATTAAAACATTTATGATGAATGGACCAACAGAAATGCCTGGAAATCCAATAGAAATCCAAAATTACTTGCAATTAAAGATTTAATAAGAAAAAATCTTGCCTTTTCTTGTGCAGCTACTGATTATGAGATCCTTGCATTTTTGGACAGCAATAAAATTTATTAGCCATGTGCATTGAATTTATTTACTTCCTGTTATTTCAACGAAGAAGCCAGTATAAAGGTTTTTGTGTCTCATCTGTGACCCTTTTACAACAGAATCCATGTTACTTTGATCACAAACCATATGTTTTTGTGGAGTCTCCAATATTTAGCTTGTGATATCTTCAACAGATTATCCCGTTACATCCCACTGAGCGCTGCAGTAAATGAATAACAAGAGAAGGGTGGATTTGAGCTGGGGAATCCAACATTCCCAACACCCCTTTCCTCTAAATTCCGCTGCTGGTCATGAGGTTACTGCATCACAATACTGAGTGTGTACACACAGGTGAATGCCATTTCCTCTCACGGTTTCACACCACGGTGTGTACAAACTGAAGTCTGTATTGAAGCGTGCCTCCTCTCAGCTCCAGTGTCCATGCGGTTTGTAATCTGCTTGCTGGCTGTCTCACTTGTCTGTGTTTAATTACCTAAAGGCTGTTTTTCCATTATGGTACAATGTTAAGCCATTGACATGACCTTTGCATCCTCTTATGTTCAGAAGAGTGTATTTCAAAGATAGGTTAGTGTGTCAGCCTGAACTTCACTGTACAGTGGAGTTGATATGGCACTAAAGTTCCACCAAGACCACCTTAAATTAAACCAGTCTCCACAGTGGTTCATAAATCTGTACCCTTTCTCTCTAATGGGTAACTTACTTCAGTCCACTGCAGAGAGACAGAAACTCTTTATTGTCAAGTATGACAGGAATTTGCTTCAGCAGTGTGCTGTGCAACAGCCAGCATAAAAGAATGTACAAAGACCTATACAAAAAGAACATCTGAGGACATACACCATTAAGCCATTTTATTAGGCGCACCTGCCTTGTGTCTACACTCATTGTCCATTTTATCAGTGCTTACTGCATAGGTGCACTTTGTCATTTATAATTACAGACTGTGGTCCTTCTTTTACTTTGCATCATTTTAGACCCCTTTACACCATTTAGCACAGCAGTGCTGCTGATTTTTTTTTAACACTGTGTACAATAGACGACTGCATTGGCATGGCACTGGCACCACAATTAGATGATTATTGAATTAAATGAATTAAATTTTTTGAGTAAATATTAGGGGTGTGCCTATCCGATACTCAGTATTGGTAGCAGTCCAATATGGGCCAATATAACAGGATCAGATATCAGAAAAAGCTTGAACTACCATGTAAATACTCAGCTAAACTCTGAGCAACATTCCATAAAGCGAGATACACAGATGAGGACACAAATAACACAGATGAGCAGCCAGGCTGGCTCACTACTCCTTACGTAGTGCACTGTGTAGGAGTTAAAATACAGGCTCCTGCACCCAAATAGTGGATAATAAGTCTAACAAAGAGCTACTGGTGATTCAGCGCTGTGTGCAGAATATCATAATGGACTCTATATGGCTGTAGAAAACTCAAATGTTGCAACATACATAGCACAAAATAGATTTAGTATGGAGCCTTTTTTAGATTCATAGTGCATCCAGAAAAATGTATTATTAACAGCTTAGTTTAGGAGTGGGAAAGGCCTGCATCGCTTGTGTAATTAAAAATAAATAAATAAAGCAGGAAGAGATTAATGAACATGCAAGATTTTACACTTCAAAGTGCGAGCTGAATACCTGGAAGTCCAGCAAATGAGATAAGGCACTCCCTGCTCCTTTGTGTTTTGAGTGTAGTTTCTCAAAAACACTGTAATACTAAGATTACCTTGACTAATAGAGATAACATTTGAAGTGATACTCCGTATGAAGATGTTTCATGCTGATTTTGGAAAGCTCACCTAGTGTCATGATTCATTTTAGAGTAACCAAACATTTGGTAAAGCCCAGTGCTCCCAGGGCCTTGCCCTGCTGTGAAAAGGAGCACTGAGTGTAAGTCAAAAGATCAAACTGAGACTACCCAGGAATCTACTATGCTGTTAGAAAACAGTATATCCAGTTTACATCGACATCAGGCCCAAGAAACGTGTTTTGAAATCAGATGATAAAGCAACCAGACTAATTGGTAGTTGCTTACCATAAAGAGATGAAATATTTCTCCTCTTTGAGCTATCTTTACAGATGTCTGAGCCATGAAACAGTCCGGATGAAGTGGGGGGCTTAAGACACATATCAGCTACAGCATTACTGAGCCTGATCTGCCCTCCAAGTGATGTTATTTGTTGAAAATATGTCTGAAAATCCTGGATAATTTTACATTGCCAACTAAGGCTCCATTGAGCTCTTGACTGGAAAACTTCAAGAGGTATAAAACCACAGAAATGCAGCTATGTGTGTGTGTGGGTGAGTGTGTGTCTTTAGGTGTGCATGTAAGCAAAATCATGGATTGCACATAAACCCTAGGGGATCTGGAGCGTCTGACACACTTGAATTCACTATTACAGGGCAGTGATTTACATTAAAATCCTCTGGGTGACTTCCCAAACAACCAAGTATACTTTACATTTCTGTTTATAACAAATTCATTCATACAGTGCTTGAAAAACCCATAGACATTAATGTTTAATGCAGGATACTAGGGTTACTAAAAATATGTTATTTTAAAAGCTAATCCAGCAAAGTCAATGATGTTTACATAAGCGTGTGACATTAGATGCCGCTTAAGCGTTAATTCTAACGTCTGCTGCTTAAGCTGCCATGTGTCATTACAGAAGATTGCCTGCATCAGTCCTGAGATAAACACTGATAGTGCAACACTGTGTTTGGAATTTGTCCTATAGAAGTGCTTCCTAATGAATAATATGCTGAAATCAAAGGCAGTCTATGGGCCAGGAGCAGCAGTTAAGTGTTTTGGCAACATGCTAGTAGACAGGAAGAGGCAGTGAATAGCTTATTGATTCTCACTGGATTGTTCAGTGGGTGTGACCGTGCGACATAATTGGACAGCTGTTTAGCCAAGAACAGCTAGGTCACACTTTTGTTGAGTCTGAGTTGGCCCAGTTTCAGTGTCCTGGAGCTGAGGTCACTGCATGATATACTTCAGCATAGAGCAGGGATTTGCCCATAGCGGTGCATAATTTACTTTCCCTAGACTTGCACACACCCTTAAACAGTGGCCGTAATATTTACAGTACTGGGAACTTAGTTAAAGCATTAAAATCACAGTAACTATTGCTACTAAGCGCTCTGTGTGCTTCTATATATCTACAATAATTCAGTCAATGTTTTTACAGCTAAAGACTGCACAAACAATAATACATTGTTCTTGGAATTACACCAAAATGTAGCCATTACGGTGAAGGTCAGTAGCCACTGAGCCTGTGCAGCTATCCCTGACCATACTTGTGAAAGCTACACTAAACTTTAATACACACATACTGTGGATTTAGCACAACCTGCTCATTTACTAATTGCAGTTCATATATATAATGTCTTTTCTTATTTTACTTTTGTAAAGGGCTTTCTGGGATAGTTCATTTTTACATGAATTTACTGTAAATTATACATAGACTAGCACCTAGAATTCAAAATGCAATAACACACCAATATTTAAGAAAATAAAATGTAGTTCTAAATTGTGAAGTTACAGTGCATGAATGCATCATGAAACTCATATTTAGCTTAAAAGTTAAAGCAGACAATATAGTTACTCACTCATGCCACATCCTCTCTGCGTCTACTGATGTGCTCCACCACAAATTACACCTCAGTATGCTCTCCTGAGCAGAATGTAACGTACGTACTTAAGCAATACTGACTTGCACTGCTTGTTTCATTATTTTACTTGGAATTAGTGTGGCACTGAGAGTCTTTTTCTGTTCTAGCTTATCAAATCAGAATATTGTGATGCATATTATGGTGCATCATGAAAATGTGTCCACATTGTTTTAATCAGTGTTTACATATTGCTCTGAAAGGTTCATTGTTGTCAGAATGTGCAGGGCAGGCAACTGATCTCTACTGGTCACTAGGTAGTTTTAAGCCTGATAAACAAATGATCATTTCCCAGAATTATACAAATACAGTGCGCGGAAGTACATACTGTGATGCTGGCCGGAGGAGGGGCAGACACACACTGCCTGGAAAACCAAACACCAATCCAGAAACACACACACAGATATGTGTGTGTGCAAAGCAGAATGTTATTTATATACAGGTCCTTCTCAAAAAATTAGCATATTGTGATAAAGTTCATTATTTTCTGTAATGTACTGATAAACATTA
>JBBPCZ010121994.1:0-21919 GCA_037974445.1 Brycinus macrolepidotus | reverse complement strand
ACATTTACAAAATTCAAATGGTCCTCTTGCACCTGTTGAAGGTCATATCATGCAACCAGATTCTGCTTGGACCCCACTGATTGCTGCTTAAATTTCTCTGGTACATCTAGTAATTTTTAATGTATTATTCAGTAACTGCTAGAATAGTATTAGAGTAGTTGTTAGAGTGAGGAGCTGAAGTATGGCCCACATCTTGGAGGATTTCAAACCGAGTGCAAACAGATGGAAAGGAAAGGTGAAGAGAGTGTGAAACAGAAAAAAAAACAGAGGTAAAAGAAAAACAAGAAGACTGGTAACTAGCACTGATGGATAAAAGCAACAAACAAACCATCAATGTCATATCAAAACCTTACGATTTTTTTTTTGTTTTTAATTAGTTATTTCTCTTGAAAACAGCAGCCATCTGTTACATTGTGCAAACATTTCATGACAAAAGGACAATTAGCAATGGCCAGAAAACCACATTTTGTTGCATTATGTTGTATTAATTTTGAGTACTATAATGTATCTGTTTCTGAGGTTTTGTCGACACAGTATTGAGATACTCTGTAGCTTTTTGAGAGACTAGTCTCTGTCCATTTATTCATTCACTATTAGCATATTCATTTACTCTTCCTCACTGCTGTTATCTGTCTCTCGCTCACTCTCTCTCCTGCAATAAACAACAAAAAGATGATTGATCTGGCAGCCTCCCTGATGGCCGCCAGCCTGCTAGCTGTATCACACGCTTGGTGGACGATGGAGGCGAGCTCCTTTGTCTTACAGTTCCGCCGGTAAATGAGGCTCTTTATCAAAGCTCGCGCTGCAGTCCCCCTCATTCGCTTAATTGAGACGCGCTTGTGTTTGTCTGTCGAAACGCTCCAGTGGTCCCATTGATGGCCAGCGTCTTGTTTATGTCATATCTGACTGAACCTGATCAATTCTGTCCAAGCGTCATGAATGATCACCAATAGCCAGTCACCTTTATTGACTGCAGAGGCTAGCCATTAGCAATTTTTCAAGATCAGGCCTTTAGTTGGTCACGAAGCCTCATTTTCTTCAGATTTTTTTTTTCTCTCTCTCTCTCTCTCTCTGTCCTTCTCTTCCTCCTTCTCTCTAAGCTTGCCTCAGTCCATCCATCTCTGTCTCCCACTGCCTTCCCTAGTCTCCCCCATCAAACACTCTCCCAGTTCTCTTAATACCTTATTCTTCTTTTATCTCTGTACCCTTAAAAATAAAGATGCCATAAAGGTTCAGCAAGAGAAGAGCCATAGAAGAGCTACTTTTCCCTCCCTTAATAGCTTTTCAATCGATCTATCCATGTCAAGAGCATTTTTATAGTAATTGTTGTTAGGGTGAACAAGCTTTACAGACCATTGGCAAAATCCTTTTCAGCTGAAAGAGAAATTGTTGGACAGTCTCTACATAATGTTGTGTTTCCAAGCCAGACTATGTTGTCTCAGCCAATCAAAACGAGGCGAGTTTAAAAAGACGACATCGGATATGCTACCATGCTAATGTCAGCTCAAATATGCAACGAAAGTACACAATCTGTCCAAAAATGTGACCTTTATAATGCATTCAAAGCAAAAATCATAATCAAATTAATAATGCATTCTTAGCCTAGTCCGACCTCGCAAAAATAACTGGAGGGACATATCTGTGGCCAGAGGTTGGACTGGTCAGCTGACTGGCTTCAAGTAATCTGTTTAACAAACCACACATTAAAAGGTCTCACTCAGTTCAAGGGTTCATTTTGGGAAGGGCTGAAAAGTTCACAATTTTCAGTTCCCAAGAGCTGCAGTTTTGTTCATTGCATACATTGTCAGCACTATTGTTATAAGTAGGAATTTTTTACCTAATAACACTGGGTTTGATGAGCTAGATGAATTAGACCAATCAAAAGCAACCAAACACCCATGTGCTGCATTCAAGACAACACAGCCACAACTAACTACCAGTAAATAGCAGCATTTAAGCCTCAAGCCAGAAGAAATAAGATCCAAAACTGCTGACCAAAAAAACATGCCTGGAACATATTTATATTCAGACTTACAAAAATACTTTCAGTTTAAACTGCAGTCAAAATAATAGCGCGAAAAACCACAATTAGATAGTTTCCCCAAATCGTTCAGCTCTGCTTTAGGGAACCACAAGTGGTCCTTTAGGCACTCGCATTTTTAAGAGTGTCCTTTCATATTCCTTTTCTCTCTGTTCCCCTTTATCTTACTTTCCCTCTCCGCACCTCTTCTGTAGTTAGGACTGGACCCAGGGCTTCTTTATGCCCCGCATGTCTCCTTTCTGTCCACATCCACTCGTTCTCCCTGTCTCCTCTCGTGTCCATCTGCTCTCCCCCTTCGCCATGCGAGGCCAATTAAAGTAGATCCTGGCTTCTTCTCTGACTCTGCAGAGATGCTCTCAAGGGCCACTAATTAAACACAAGCCATCCTTGCCTTTCTTTCTCTCTCCCTCTCCTGCAAGCTCTGTCAACATCTCTCTCCATCTGGCTCATTCCTTTGCCGCGTGCTTCTCGTTTTCCTTCTTTCTGTCATCCTCGCCATTTCTTTCTCTAATAACAGTGCCCATGCATTATATTGTCTTATAACCTAGCCTTGTAACTTAATTTCTTAATAAAAGCTTTTAAAGAAATTTTGCATCATATCTAAAGCATTTGGTATGATCAAATAGTGTTAAAAACACAAGAGAAATGTGTTACAAGGTTTTGATATACATGAAACATTAATGCAATTATGTAAGAATGTATTAGCCGGCCAGTGATGTATTGGTTGGTCATGCTGTAAAGCATTGGGTCATTAAGTACAATTTTTGTTTAACATGCTTGTGCACCATTAAGCAGCCTTTTCTGCTTCTCCTACCAGTGCTCCCAGTGACTACACCCCAGGATCTGAGATGGTACCACTAATGAGGTTGCTATGGAAATGCACAACAAACTACTTTCTGAGAGAAACAGACTAACCTGACCAGCCAAGAAAAAAATAATCCGGTGGTTTGAAGAGGCCATAGCATCTTCTGGAGTATGGGGGGTTGTGTGTGTGTGTGTTGGGGGGATGTTCTTGATTTCAATGGAATACATTTTTGTAACTGAATGAGAAAAACTTTAAACATATAAATACTTTAAACATTTAATACTTTCATTTTCAAAGGTTCTATGGCAAACTACCTCAAGTATTTGAGGGTGTAAGAATATGCCAGGCAAATTTAAGAGTAAACTGCATTGCCCAATTGCCCAAGAGATGTTGTTTGTTTGTTTTGAGGCTTATAGGCACCACGCTCATTTACAGCTTACCTTTTCCAGATCCCCCAGTCTTAGGGAGGTACAAATTCATTTGCTCCTTCCTTTCATGATGCAAACCAAGACCAGTAAATACTCTCACTTTCCCTCTCAAACCTTCATTCCTCAAGCAAGACTAATCCTGACTAAACTCGTGGGATTTTTCTCATATGTGGTCACACTCCTCTCTCTCTCCCCATCTCTCCGTTTCTGTCTTTCTCTTGCCTCGCTGCTCCTGAAGTGGCACTAATCCTCCCCCTCTCTTGGTTTCATCTCACTTCTTCTTCCTTTTCTGTTTTTACTTTCTGTCATTACCAGAGCAAAACTAATCTCGCCTCCACCCATTCCTGCTCTTGATCCTATACACCCTTCTTACCTCTCCTTCCATCTCTTGTTCTCTATACATTTTTGGTTAATCTGTTCAATTCCTCTTTTTATATCTTACTTGATGAAACTATTAACACGACTGACGACTTTAACATTTTTGGAACCATTGATTGTATATTATTTATATAATATTTAGTCAAGTTGGTTTATTGTCATTTCACAGCACACAGTGAAACGAAACAACGTTCCTCCAGGACTCATACGCTCATTGGTTGGAACATGCGTCCACTATTGTTTCTCGATTTTCCTGCCATTTGTATGTTCATGTTGACATAAACCCTGCACTCACATGATGAAAATGATATTACTGATTTAATGAAAGTAATAAATACACGCCGATGAAGATTATTTTATCTACTCATGTAGTGTAACAAAACATACTGCTTTTTAAAATCCCCACAGAAATTGAGCAAATAAAGTATTTACATTTCATTTACTAATGCTCTTATTCAGAATGACAATATAATCATGTTTAACATGTACGTCAGTGTAGTGTTAGGTGTTTTGCCCGAGAACTCCTTGACGTAGTGCAGTGTGCATGTGTGGTGTGGCAATTAATTGTAAATAAATTATTTATTGAATAACTCAAAATTATATACAGCCATATGCAAAAGTTTTAATACTCATTTGAACATCCTTGAATATTATGCTTTGTTCATTTTTGAAGTGAAACTGTAAATATTCAATATCTGACCACAGGACAAATGTTGATCTGATACTATAGTGATTCTATGGTGGATAAGACCAGCACCACTGTGACAGGTCAGTGGGCATCCTACTGGTGTATCATGTTTTGTTTTTTGTTTTTTTTTTCACACACATTGGCATCGCTGCTAGATTAATGAGACTGTATATTTGATTGCATCTCCAAGTCAGGACTTTGGGAGCATGTCCGACTGCATGGAGGCTGAAAGTGACGTGGCCACAGCATGGTAAAGGTTAATCCTGGTCTCAGGTTCCACCCACATATAAATAGTCTGATATCTGTGCTGGGCATTGTGAGGAAAAAAATGAGCCTTGTGTGGGACTGAAAAAAGCTGAGGGTAACATTAAAAGTAATTCAAGCATTTTAATTAAAACTATTATTATTAAGTAAGAGAGGCACTGTAGTGTGTTTACCAGTGGGCCACTGTGCTTCCTGAGAGACTGTTTATGTGGTAGCACCAAGGCTTTCAAAATTGCCCCGCTCTTTATGGGATGCCAAAACACCGGGCTGTGGTTGGTCGTTTCCTGGCCGCATGAAGCAGCAAAACACATCAGAATCTCTGACAGAGAGTCTGGCATGCAAGACCAGGTTAACCCTAACCTTGGCAGGAGAAGGCTTTGAATCTGAAATATCAGATTACAGAGTTTTCTTCAACTGGGAGTTGCCAGTGTTGCCCCAGTACATGAAAAAAATCCAGAACTAACAGCAAAAATGGCTCAAGGAAGTCGGCTGACAACTTATTAAAACCTTAAAGAGATCAACCGCAAGGTCAGAAATACAGCTCTCGAATTGCCAAAAGAAACAGCCACCATATCATCTCGACAAATGCAGAAAATAAACACAGCAATTACGAGTAGTTTGCTCAGCTTCATGGTCCAGAGAATCGATTTTGCTTGCAGCACCAAACGTAACAAGCTTAACACATAGGGTTTGGCAAGCTTAGAGCACAATAGCATGAAACAAGGTCAAAATGGCTTGTTATTTTACTGATTTATTTTTCATGACATTTGTTTATTTACTTATTTATACTTACATGTTTGGAAATGTATTTTTTAACATTTAACCCAAACCTAAACACTGAAAATCACAATTTGGGCTCCAGATAGTGACAAAGTCAATAGTTACATAGAATGGTAAATATTACAGACAGACTTTGCACCACAGTTCAGCACAAAGCGTAAATGTAAATGTCAGTTTTGCTGTTCATTTGCATCTATCTTGCTGCTGCAATCTTCACATGGGGCATCAAACACCACAATGAATGCATATCTGCAACACTTTTAGTCATTTAGAGGGTGAACCTTGTTCATAAACTGCCAACATTTAGAGTCTTAGTATGTCAATTACATTTATATACAAAGTATTGCATGTTACACATTTACATACAAGTCTTTTCTGTTATCTAGTCACATTTGGCTTTGTGGTTTTTGGAAAAATGCATGTTTTTTTTTTTTTATGCTTCAGCATTCTGTCATAATAGTCATATGTTTAACATATTAGGAAAAAATATGGTCGAGCTCAGGGACTAATTTAGGATTGGCTGTCAAGGTATTCCACCCTGTTGGGACATATACGTGGTTATCACAAAAGGTACACAATGTAAATGTTAAATAATATTCTTGGTTAGTATACGTCCCTTATGCCATCATAGTATTTTTGTTCTTAAAACAATAACAAATCAACTATTATTAAGGACCAGTATTTTTTGGGACACATTAGGGACAAATAATACCAGCATTTTGCTTCTTACCTCCTAAAATAGCACACAAATATGGCAAACACTTAACACAGTTGTCTATTATTTAAAAATCATTGGTCTAACATGATCATAACAGGGTGGAACGGAGTATAATGGAGCACCAGTGTTAACAGGTTCTAACAGTGGCTGAGTTTTCCCTCATTGTCCTGTCTGCTTCGCCATCCATAATGTGTGGATCTCCATAATACTGTTTCAAAATAATCAATGTTTTTCTCCATGCAGTGTGCAAACTGGGAGAGGGGCACAATAAATAGCTTTATGTGTGTAGTTCCTTAGCACAATCCATCATGATGACAAGTGGCAAAACAACTCTGGCTAGAGAAAGTACTCCAAATTAGAGAAACAGATAGACGAAATTATGTTTTATTTATATTTGATTAAAAAGACTCGGTAAAGATACTCTAATTCAGAATGTGATTATAATGCATTTATTAAAGAAATAATTCTTAAAGAAAACATTTTGGTATGTGGTATGATATGTTTGCTGCTTGTGAAGTCATAAAGACAAGACCTGCTAAAACCCTGCTGTTTCTAAAACCCAACTGCAAATCTCAGCTGCACTAAGTGCTGCCACTATATATAACATTTGCAATATATGGATAAAAAAAGATGTTATGATTAGCGAAATCTAACAGGGTGGAAAATTTTGACGTTAACTGTAGGTCTTTGAGTGATCAACATATATCTAGACAACCTTCTACAGATCAACAGAAATTTTAAATATATGCCAGCAGAAATATTCTTCATAACATAGCCTAACAGGGTGAACTTTGAGAGTGTGAGAAGCAGGATAACATTTCAAAAACTAGGAAGTAGGAGTGACCTCATTACCTCAGTTTGCACAGCCGAATAATATAAAAAAATATATATATATCATTGGTCTCAATGGAATTGTATTCTTTTTTGGAAAGTGAGAAAGTACATGCTAACAGGGTGAGAGGATGATTTCAGGGAAACAGTAAATGAAGAAAATAAAAAATAACTATAGTTTCACCTGATTTATTTGTGTGATTAAAGGCAGTTTAGCCAATAACATAATTAAAGAATATTTTGAGGTATATTTTAAGATTACTTTGCACTGGGGGCATGATACATGCAAAAAAATCAATTAAAATGTTATGTAAAATACAGCATTGTATTTTAAAAGTCCCTGTTTAAGTGATAAATAAGGCCTAAATGTATCATTCAAGCCATTTGTAATAAACACGACTCATTGTAGAGAAAATGTGAGTAAGTAAATCACAAGAACAGAAATGTTATGGTATAACAGGAACATGTAAACATATTGCCATGACATCCAGGGGATGGGATTCATCACATCATGCGTTTTCTACTGGCCACTGGTCCATTTACCAAAGGGTGCAGTTTTATGGTTTTTTGATACATGTCAGTGTACATGTAGACATTTGCATGAATGTGTGAGAACAGAACACTGCAGTATTTCTTTTCATACCAGCCAATAAGCGAAATAGCCAATTAGCTAAATTAGACACTTTAGAATGGTTACATTTCCAGTTGTCTCAAGCATGGAAAAAATAACTAGAACCTTGTTCCTTTCATTCTCATTTAGGACAGTTCTTATTTTGTTTGGAAATATTTGGAAATATGCCCTTAAAGACCAATGCATGTGATTACAGTTATGACCCGATCACAAGTGACAAAATCAGATCGGTGATATCAGCCAATACTGGCCACTCAAGTTTTTTGGGTATCAATGAAAAAATTGTTTACGATGTGCTTAACTTTTGCACTCATTAAAACCATCGTTGACACTTTATAATACTTTTTCGTAGATAACTATGCATGAAGCATAGCATAGGAACTAATGAACAAGTGGTGCTGCGTTAAAGAGTTCTTGTTGGGAACAAGCGATTAGAGTAGTTAATTATTAACTAAATAGGGACTTCTAAATCTAACAGATCTCAAGGAGACCTATTTATTGACTATAAATTCTTTATAGCAACAAAATGAACATTAACTGCTCATTTGATGATTCTTACAATCTACCTTGGAAACTGATAACCTAAATTCAACAGTAAGTAAGTAAGTGTTCATTAGTCATATATGAACACACCACAGCACAGCACAGCACACAATGTGAACCGTATGAAATTCTTCCTCTGTATTTAACCCATTCAGGTGAAGCAGTGGGCAGCCAGGAACACAGTGCCCGGGGAGCAGTGTGTGGGGACGGTGCCTTGCTCAAGGATACCTCAGTGGTGCCACTGGCAGTCCTGGGACTCGAATCCACGACCTTCCGATTGCAGGGGCAACTCCCTAACCATTTACATTTACAGCATTTAGCAGACGCTCTTATCCAGAGCGACGTACACTAGTGCTCATGTAGTCCACATCTGTTCTTCAGACCTGAGAAGCTTGACTTAAATCAACATCCGCTATTCAGCCAAGTTACTGCCAGCTAAGTTACACACCTTAACGGATGCTGTCAAAGAAAAAGTCAGAGGTCAAAAGTCAGTATAAGTAAGGAAAACATGGAGTTAAGATGGTAAGTGCCCAAAGGTTTGTTTTTTGGGTTTTTTTTTTGTAGACCACCAGTTGTTCTACATTATCTAAAATCATGTATTCTTAATTCACGTTAACACCACAAAAGCAGGAACAGAGGTCTGTACAGGCACCACACCACATTGTATTTAATGGTGTTCATACTCATTGTACTCCATCCTTCCTTTGATTTTTGGCTAGCAACCTTTCTTCATGTTTATGTAAGGGCTAAAAATCAGCCAAACAGGACACTAGCTAAAATGTTTATAATATTTTTTTGGCGTACCTCACTCTGTTTGCAGTATGGGTGCCAGTGCTGTTTCTTCTGAACAGTTATCCTTTAAAGTCCAATTGAAATTATGAGCAGAGATGGCTCACAGAAATCCTAGCTCCACTTTTATTTGTATAATCTCTTCTAAATATGAACAAATGAATAAAATTCTCTGTTGAATGTTAGTGTGTCCTTCCTAAGAGGAGCTAAAAATGATTTAGAGTAAAACACATGGTAAATTATTACCATTAACTATTGACATGTTACTGTGTTCTCCCTTAGGAGTTCATCATGAAATAAACAGGATTGTAAAGTGAAACACACGGGTACGCATTACCAATGAGTAAAGCGTGACTGTTTTTCCTGAGGATTTAATAATGAACAAGGTCAGTATTATAAAGCGATGGTTTATTCTAAGCTTCACCAACAAATGATCAATATCAAAATCCTCACAAACATAGGAATTACAAGGAAAATAAACACACACACACACACACACACACACACACACACACACACACACACATAAAAAATAAAATAAAAAATCTGGCATCTAAAATAGATCTAGTCTTAGTGACACGTTTTAGGACAGATGCATTCCGCCCTTTTGTTATGTGCGACACTTGAGCACGAGTTTAAACACACATTTAATGAGCTGTGTGCTTGTTAGTGTGCCTTTCCTGCCCATGCACGTCTGAGCACAGCCCCAAAAAACATGGGAGATTCGTCAAAAATAGTGGGTGAGATATCACACATGTAGCTGATTACCTGTTTCACTCTGTTTAATAAAGTTTGATCCACATGCACTCTGTCTGTTCTATCAAGTATTGTCAACAAATAGGAACATTAATTGATTATATTGTACATTTTGCAAGCAATACTGGAGTTAATTTTCATAAAAACTAACCAATTAATGTATTTACCCGATAAACCAAGAAGTTTTTGGATCTGAATGGATACTTTGCAAAGAGTCTAGGCCAGGCTGACAAAAAGTGTTCTTGTATTTAAAAATACTGTATGGTTCACAGAATCATAGCACAAAGGGAGGGAAGCTGTTGGACAGAATTGTTAAAACAGGTGGAAAAATAACTGACAGAGATCAAAGACAGCTGACCCGTAGACCCACTCTGCAAGATTTTATAGTGGGGGGATGAATTCCAGAGACTTGAAGATGACAGCTTTGTTCATTGTGCTCAAGCTAAGAGATCGTTTTTAACATTACCAGCGTTTGAAATAGATGAATGTGAACAGTCTTTTCAGTTCAGTTTACGTCCTTGGACTATATCTGGCCATCAAAACAATGCCAGAAAAAACACACAGCTGACATTTTCGAAGTACGGAGCATGATGATGCAATATACAAAAGAACATGCTGCAGTATTTGGATCTTTACTTACTACAAACCAGAAATAAAGAATTACGTGTAAGAATACAAATATGGAACGACAATATTTGGTTATAGAAGATTTAAAGTGCCTGTAAAGTGCAAGGGAAAACAACTTCCTTTTTTCTAAGATAAAAGAGGTTGATAATGAATGCCAACATTGCTAAACATCCCATTCAGTTCCTATGTTCATACATTATCTATATAGAAACTAGCTGCAAAAACAGCCCATTTTGAATTCATTGTTTTTGCGATGTCACAAAAACCAAGACTTTTACATACAGCCATTTATTCTGTCTGAAGTAGTTTAGTCCCAGACATTCACACTGAAATTATAAAGACTGATTTTTAAGTCACAATACAAGTCGTTAATCAGAACAGAGATCCTTTACATAAATTAGTATTAAAGGCAGGGCGATGAAAATGCCTGTTTAAGGATAGAGAGCGGTCAAAAAACATACAAAAAATACAAAAAAAATGTAGGGTGTGGTCAATTTTATATTATTGTAATAGTGCAGTACGTGACACCTGTGCTCATGTGTGCATATAGACTTTTTCAGTCATAGACATTTATAATCTCAAAATAATGGTCCTTTCTATTGTTCATTTAAAGTGTGATCATCCAGCATTCCTGCCTCATTTCTTATTTAATCAGGCACGTCTCTTGCTTCTGCTTCTGTCCCTGTGACCCTTCACATCAGTGCTGTCACAACAACTCTGGACTTGAATAACACCTCACTTTATAATTAAAGGCCATCTCAAATATCCCCTTCCTCGCCAAAGTGCTAGACATTTACAATCCCACCTGGCCACCAACAATACCCCTTAAGCCCTTCCAATCCTGATTCCACCCACTACACAGCAAGGTTATGAAGGATCATGATCCACTGCCTGCTAACTCAGGACGCTAAATCTTTGCCTTCTCGTTGACCTCAGTGAGGTCAAGTATAGTTAATGCAGTAAGTCACCAGGATAGAGTTAAGAAAGTTGCTAGTCAGTCCAATTAGTCATTTGGCTGTTGGAGCATTCTCTACAGTCATAGTTATCAGTAGTAATAACAATCATTTTTGTACTGTCTTAGCAAAAAAAAGGTTCTTTGACTTGGTGGAATCCCTTTGGGTGTTATAAAAGATACTTACATAAAGTAAAGTGACCCCTTATAGTCACGCGTGAACACACCACAGCACACACTGTGAAAAATGTGAATTTCTTTTTCTGCATTTAACCCATTCACCAAGTGAAGCTGGGGGCTGCCACCAATGAGGGGCACCCGGGGAGCAGTGTGTGGGGACGGTACCTCGCTCAAGGGAACGCCAGTGATGACACTAGCAGTGTTGGGATTCGAACCCACAACCTTCTGATTGCAGGGCAACTCCCTAGCCACTAGGCCACCAGCTGACCCAGTAATATGATATAATAAGATAGCAAAGAACAATTTAACCATGTAAAGAACCATTTAAACAATTGGTGCGTTCTCTGAGTCATCTTGGTTCTTCATAGAAGAACCCTTGAAAAACCTCCCTTTAAAAGGTGTAGCTGACTGAAGTAAGCAAGTAGTTCTGTGGAGATTTGGTCAAATTATTTTACAGACTACAGAATGTAAATCAAATCTTTGTACAATAATGCACTTGAGGTGCCAAAAAAGTGCTCGGTTTAATTACGTCAGCTACAATAGTTACCTCAAGGGAAGAGATGGAGAAGGGGAAAGAGAAAGAAAAGGGACCCGACTGGGAGAAATGAAATGGCAATGCCAAGCAACTAATAATGGTAAATTACGTAGATCCATATGACTTGGCAGCCCAAAAACTGGATGACCCCGATTCACCGTCTCCACTCACATTCCCAAACATTTAGAAGACACTTTTATCCAAAGCGACTTCCAGTCCCCAACTACAGGGGACAGTCTCCCTGGAGCAACTTGTGGTTAAGGGTTTTACTCAGGAACTCAGTGGTGGTATGCTTAAGTTAGGATTCAAACCCATGACCTCTTGGTCAAAAGGCAAGTGTCCTACCCACCAGGCCACCACCACCCCATACATTGTAAACTATTATATTACACCTTAATTATAATATTAGATATTAAGAAACTCATTCCTGTGTTTATATCATGCAAGGCTGACTACTGTAATGTTCTCACAGGTCTTCTTAAAAAGATCATTAAAGAGCAACAGCTTATTCACAATGCTGTTTCTAGAGTTCAAACAAAAGCCAAGAAAAGTGACCACATTACTTCAGTTCTTACACACATACAATCAGATACAGAATTAAGTTCAAAGTATTGCTCATCGTTTATAAGTCACTCAATGATTTAGGCCCTGAATATGTGTTTGATGAATATCAACCTGGTAGGTCTCTTAGGTCGGCTTGTGGTGTCCAAAGCTGTAACTAAACGGGTGAAATGGCATTTAGTCATTATGCTGCCCACTGCTGGAGACGCCCCAATGGTTGGCAGTTTTAAAAAGAAGCTGAAAACAGTTTTGTTTTCTGCTATACCTTCAAAACCTGCACTTTTTTTATAATTTTCAATTCAAACTTTTTTAAACTTTTTTTTCTTTAGTTTAAATCTTTCTTTTATTCTTTTAATCTTTCTTTTATTATTTTATGGGTTACTTTCATTGCTTACATTTTATTCTTTTTATGCCTATTAATCTCTGTAAAGCACCTTTGTGTATAATAAATAAACTTCTCATCCCACAATCTGACAAAAAAACTATTTTAAACAGATTATTATTGCAGCTTTGAACTGTGTGAGTACATTTTAAATGACCTATTTGTACATTCTGCTGCTCAGTGAGTTACATTTACATCAACAGGTTCAGCACTTTTGACCTTTGTTCACTGATGTTAAAAGCAGCAATGTCTCATGCTCAGGTACAAAACATAGATGAGCTGAAATTGACCTTTTATATAGAACATAAGCGAATGAAATAAGTCTATGAAACACAGTCTGTTAAATGCAAACTGAAAGGCACATTTCATTATAAAAGCCTTTCCACCCTCCCTTTGGCTGACAATAATATAGTTCCCAAGATCTAAAAACATTGACATTTATTCTATTTTCATGTAAGATTATTTCTCATGCATTAATGTTTATTCTGTTGTGTGTGTGTGTGTGTGTGTGTGTGTGTGTGTGTGTGTGTGTGTGTGTATACAATGTATTCTGTAGGTGAGCTAAAGTATTTAAAGTATTTAAGATCACAGATTTAGGCACTGAGCTTTGTCACTTTATATCTACAGGTTCAGCACTTTTGACCTTTGTTCCACTTGTTTCAATGTTAGGAAATGCCAAAAATGTAAAATTTGATTTTATTTCTGCACAATAAGCCTATACAAAATAAAAACGCCAAACCATAATAAAGTATATTCTTTTGTAATAAAGTATATTCTTATATTCTTACAAGCATAAAGGTTTAAAATCTTGCCTATGGCTTGATTATCTGAAATAACCCAGCACCATGCATGAAACTTGAGCTGCATCCAAATAGCTCAATTAAACCTTTCTTATCCATTTTCCTTCATGTTGACTGATTGAGTAGTCATGTGGATCTACATGCTAGGCAGCTCTACTGAAAGCCATCAGCATGTTTGAACAATTCACACATAGTGATGGAGAGCTGATTTGCCCTGAGCGAACCCAGACTTGTCTCTGATTTGGGGCTTTTGTCAGCGATTTCCAAAAACAGTCAGTGAGTAGAAAATCAGCGCTAATGTCATGTAGCTTTAAAAGGCTGCAATTGTTGTCGCTTTTCATTTTGTGTGCAAGCAGCTGGGCTCCAGCTGGCTATTAATAGGGCTCGGTATCAAGAGCCGTCTCCAAGTTGACACCGGTTTCAAATTTCCACACATGTTTCTTGATTCTGCAGTTCAGTTCCTAACTTCTGCATATTTCAGTCGTGCTCCTGAGTGAACTCCAGTGAGCCTTTCACAGTCTATAGAAGTTTCACTTATCCTCCAGGACCTGCTATATGGACCTGATGTCTTGTTATTCAACAAAGGATATGAGAAGATACACTTTTGTTTACATCCTCAACCATGCCTGACCACAGCCAATGCTCAAAAATTTGGTTTAGCTACACAATAAAACATAAGTCCTGCAGTAAGGATGTTTCGTGCAAGCGAGGAAGCGACGCCAATATGACGCATTTGCTTTAACATGGCATGAATCTTAAGAAATTCACTGTGTTCAATGTGTTGCAATCTCCAAACCACAATAATTCATAAGATACAGCTGATGTTAAAAGCAGCAATGGCTCATGCTCAGGTACAAAACATAGATGAGCTGAAATTGACCTTTTATATAGAACAGAAGCGAATGATTTCTACAAATTTTCTACAAATATTTATATTTATCGTCTTTATTGTTATATTGTTCTGTAATTTCTTTTAATAGTTTCGGTTTGTAAACGTTTATGCTGATCATTAGTTATAATGAAGAGTAATACTTATCAAGGGATAAAGAAACCTTCACATTTTACTAATTATAGCCTCAATATTGTGGGAGAAAAGGTAGGCAAATTTTGGTTCTTGAAATATTTGTTATTTTTTCCTATCCAAAAATAATTGGAATCAGAGCCAGATTCAAGAAGCTGCGTCAGAATTAGAATTGATAATACTGAAATGATACTCTGTCCTAACCGTTAATGCATTTTTGCTACCTACTGGCTCCTAACAGTATCTCGATATGCTCGGAAAGGCATAATAAGATATTTTGTGATGTAATTCACAGTATCACAGTGACAATAAATATTGTCATATTGACCGCCTGTAATTGAAATTCTGTTAAATGGTATTTTGGCCAGCCCTTTTCTGATAGATCTGTGCTCTATGAGTGAAAAATCATTCGTATTGAATTACAAAAGTGCATTTTTCACAAAAAGACTCTTTATGAAGTAAGTATATGAAACACAGTCTGTTAAGTGCAAACTGAAAGGCACATTTCATTATAAAAGCCTCTCTATCTCTCTTTGGCTGTCGAAGACCTAAAAACTTGGCATTTATTCTATTTTCATGTAAGATTATTTCCAAGAGTTCACTTTTCTCATGCATTAATGTTTATTCTGTTGTGCTCTGCTAGATTCTGCAGTGTCCTAACTTTTCTGAGTGACCTCAGGGCTAAAAAAGGATGAATATATATACATATATGTGTGTGTGTGTGTGTGTGTGTGTGTGTGTGTGTGTGTGTGTGTGTGTGTGTGTGTACAATGTATTCTGTAGGTGAGCTAAAGTATTTAAAGTATTTAAGATTACAGATTTAGGCACTGAGCTTTGTCACTTTAGAGATTTGAATTTCCAAAATGCAGTCTCTCTCCTTGTTAATTAAAGGAGGTTGTTAATACGTTTGGCAGCCAGATGGCCGTGCATTTGTTCCAGTCTATTCAAGGTAAAACCTCCCCTACACAATTTTAAGGCTTGCCAAATTACAAAGTGACTTTTATAATAAGTGGGGGTTTTTTTAACCAAGGGACAAAATGAATATTTCATGTGTAAAAGCATTCTGTTTTAATTTTCTGTTTCATAATAGTTGCTTGACATTTAATTGAGCGTCATACAGTTCCATAAACATGAACAGAAAAAGACCAAGAACATTACTCTGTTATAAATGTTTTAAATGTTATGGTTTGCTCATTTTTTTTGAAGCTCTCTGACCTTTTAACACATTAGACTTGGACTCAATCAAGCATTGAGATACACACAAAGCTATTCAGAGTGGTCTGATGTGAAATTGTGCCTTCTGGAAAAATATACTCAGATTTCCTTACAGCGGAGGTGATAGGAAAAGGAGGTCACATATCTAAAACACTGCCATTTTATTTACCATACAAAACCCAAAAGATGTGTCTTTTGAGTTTATACACGGATCAGCCATAAGATTAAAACCACTGAAAAGAAAAATGAGTAGCACTGATTATCTTGTTACAGTGGTCCCAGTCCAGGGGTTGGATATATTAGGCAGGAGGTGAATAGTGATTTCTTGAAGAAACAAATTGCAAGTGTAAGGTTCTAAGCGACACTGGCAAGGGCCAAATTGTGATTGCTGAACAACTGGGGCAGAGCCAAAATGGCAAGTCTTGTGGGATTTTCCCAGTATGCACTTGTTAGTGTCTCCCAAAGGTGGTCCAAGGAAGAACAACTGGTGGACTGACGAGAGGGCCCTGGGTGTCCAAGGCTCAGTGACGCACGTAGGCCAGCCCATTTGGTCCGATCCCACAGCAGAGGGCTTCTATACAATATTAGGTGGTTGGTTGTAATGTTACCGCTGATTGGTGTACATGTAATGTTGATAATGGTAAAGTTGTAATAAATCTAAAAAATTTGCTTTCTTCCAGCACTATTTTGTCTTAATATGCCACTCTCAATGTACCTTTTTGCTATGAATGGATTAGGAATTTCACATAAAATCATTCCGAATGATTTTCTTTATCTTACTGACTTAAATACTGATGAATTATGACAAAAATCAAGTGGAATTGCCCTTTGTCACACATCAAAACACGTATTGCATCCATAAGGCCACCAGCATTGTGCATCCATAAGGTCACCAGCATTGTGGAGGACCCCCACCATCCCTACCACGAACTGTTTACCCCCCTCCCATCCGGTAGACAATTCTGCAGCATCAGGAGCAGGTCTGCTAGACTGTGCAACAGCTTCTTCCCCCAAGCAGTCTGGCTCCTGAACACCATGCTGTCCCCTCCCACACTGAACTGTCTACCCCACACCCTGCCCTGCACTACATAACACTACATAACGCCACACCCTGCTCTGCACTACGTTACACTACCTTGTCACTTTTTATCGCTGCTACAGGAGTGAATGTTTACATTTGCATGTATGTATACTTGAACACTGCTAATATACTGCATTACTTTCACAAATTGCCATATTTGCACAAGACAATCGTTACGTATGCCTCATTTGCACAATTTATAACTGTTTACACTGAAGGTACCCTCTGTACATCTGCACTGTTTTCTTCTTCCTTTGTAGTCTGTAGTCCTTAGTCTGTTGTGCTATAACTTTACTGTTACATTGTATACAACACTGTAATGTATAATATATAACTATATATATATATATATATATATATATATAGATAGATAGATAGATAGATAGATAGATTTATTTATATATTTATTTATTTATTTTTAACTGTGGTTATAGTAACATAAATACATATGTAGTACCATAAATAGGTATGTACATTGTGTAGGTGTACATATTTATATGGATATATGTATGTGTGTATACATATATGCATGTGCATATGTGTGTATGTGCATGTGTACGCGTATACATAAGAGTACGTAGGTACGTGTATACATGTGGGTACACATATACATGTGTGTATGTGTGCACATATACACATGCACATACTTGTGTGTGCATGTTTGCATGTATGTATGTATGTATATATATATATATATATATATACATGTTGTATCTATATTATAGGTCTGTATACAGTACTGTATCGTTATAGTCTCGCTGCTGTGTCCCCCCTTAGTACTTTTATAATTGTCTATTTATTTTTTTTAAGTATAGCACATTTAAATATATATTTATACACATTTAGGTTTAATTTTAAGTCACTCCCCGTTTTTTACCCTCATGTTTGTCTGCATTGTGAGTGTGTTGTGTTGTATGTTGCACCTACGGTCCAGGAGGACGATATTTCGCCTCACTGTGTACTATATGTATATGGCTGAGATGACGATAAAGCCCTATTTGACTTGACTGATTATTTTCTGGTACTCTAACTCTGTTCTGTCCATCATCAGTAATTACCACGCTCAAACTAATAACCTTCTATTAGTCTATCTACATGAGCACTAACATGACATTAATGAATACAAGAACAATTACCAAAACTGAATGATCTAGTCAGCCGGCAAGCCGTAGGTAGCAAGCTAAGCTCAACAAGTTCATTTCATTGTGACTTCTCTTACATGATTTGACTTGAAGAGTCAATCTTCTTCTGCCTTTTCCTTTTGTGCATCCTAATTACCTCGTAGAACAAAAAGAACAATGAAGTCTACGATAGAAAAATGCAGTGGTGCAAGAGATGGTCCAGAACGTACCACTGAGTTACTCAAACTTTAACATCAGCTCTCCAGCTGGTTCACAAATCTATGCTTAGTGTAATTAGGCTACATTTTGCTAGCCAGCTCGTGTAGAATATTTATTTTAGACTCTATTTTTATGGATAATATTAGCAAGACAACAAAAGTCTACTGCACAGTAATTCAGCAACAGTAAATTCTGCATTAATTCTAGTTAATTTAGAAGACCTTTTTCCCCCACACATAATGGACTGAGTTGGTTCTGTTTCCTCTGACTTTGATGGTTTGGCTGTGACTGGCTGGATGACTGATCAATCAGTCTAACTTACAGTACTTACTGCTTCTGGGGACTACCACCATAGAAACTAGTGGTGCATTCCATTTGAACTGGGAAGTTCTTGAGATTCTTGAGTTCTTGAGATCTTGGTAGGAAAATACAGCTGTTACGCTTTCTGGACTCAGAAAGTCAAACCCCGCCCTCAAAATCCAAGATAGCAGCTCCATGCATCAACAGCAGTTAAAGCTGTAGTTGATCCTGTATATTAGCACTTTTGTCTTATTAAATCAGTCATACAAAACGTACAGTCCAATTTCTGTCTGTGAACACAATCTTCATAATGAATATACTGTTAACAATGGCCAACAAGGTCTAACCTGGCTAGAACCTGTTTTACTGGAACACGGTCAACACGGGTATGATGTCATTTAACTTCCCAGGTAAATGAAACATAGAATAAAACCATGTGGATGCCAAAAACAAAACCTCATTTGGATGTCTTTTACTCCATTTATACTAGTCACCCCTGCTACAGGTAATAGATTTAATGTGGAACACAGAACATTGCTGTAATCATTTGATTGCATTCACCTACAAGATCAGATACTACTCCACAGCCCGATGCTGGGGGCTTATAGCCCTGTAGTGCTGTGACAATCAGTATTGGGCATGGTGACCTTCAGCCCATGTACAGCTATAGTTTTCTGAGGAGATTATACAAGCTGTGTGTGCACAACTGAACACCTGTGTCAGCAATGGGTGCTCTTTAAAGTAGCTGAATTCCCTAATTAGAAAAAGTGTTTGGAAAAAGTCAACAAAGCTGTATCTTGGGCACTCTAGTATGCAAGAATATCCAATTGTGAACATCGTATTCGAATAAAATCAATTTAGTATTTAACTTTAAAAATTCACTTTTTTCTTTCTAAAAGTTCTTAGCAACCAAAAAAGTCATTCACTAATGCCAAGTTACAATATAAAAGCACTGTCTGGAGCAGCTAGATACATATAAATCTATGAATAGTGTAATTAGGCTACATTTTGGGCCACGTTTGCCTCAAGTCTCAGCATTTCCGTTGCTAACTGCTGTGCACCTGGAGCAATTTTCCCAGCTTAAAGACCTGGTCCATTCAAATCAATGTACAGTCTCTTCCCTCTTTCTGTTATTCTCTTTTCTGCCTTTAATTTTAGAACATTTCATTTAAAACTGAAAGTATTTCAATATTTTATGAATCTATTTTACCCCTGTAGACTATATTTAGCTCATGCAGAAATCATATAATTGCTGGAGAGGCTCTGTGGAAAAATATTTTCGTGTAAGCTTTCTCGAAGCAGAGAAAGACCATCAGGTGTTTGGGTCAAACAAATGGAAGGTATCTTTCAATTAACATTACTGATTTTATGTCTGATAGTATTAAGATTTTTAAAAAATATGTCATTATTATGTGGGTACAGTTTGAGAATTACTGGACTGAATTCTTTAAAGCCTTGGGGAAAAGTAAAGCAATATTCGGTTTCTTAAATGTGTTTCTTAAATGTGTTTCTTAAACGGGTTTCTTAAATGGGTTTCTTAAATAGGTTTCTTAAATGGGTTTCTTTAATACGTTCTGTTTCTTAAGAATTTTAGGTGCAGATCACAGGTTGCATGAGGAGGTTATTAGGTTATGTGGGTGTTTTCCAATTTCTTGAAGTATGCTTTTAAGTCAGTGATTTGCCCAGCAACAGGGACGTGTCTAGGGGTACAGCGTGAGGAAGCGCCGGCCCCGACAGAAATTTGGCTGGCCGTCATGAATGCCCTGCACTGAAGCTGGTGGTTGAGTGGCATTTAAGTTGTCAATCTTGGATAGTTGGGTATTTGCTGTTGCTTATGCGAGAAAGTGGTTGTATTCCATTTGCGGTACCTCATTTCACACATTGAGCTCTAAAGAGCACAGTCTTGAGGGTTCACACTGCATTTTTTAGCTGCTTTAGGCTGCGTCTCTCCTTGTTGCAAAGTGTAACTGTCAGTCAGTTCTGATAGGTAGCTGTCCTTTTTTGGCACCTGTAGGCAGAAAGTACTCCCCATTTCAGAAAGCGATCTACTATTACCAGCGTCATTTCTGGCCATTTTGACACTCTAGGCAAGATCTAGGGGGTATAATTAGATCAATCTGGAGGATGGTTGAATGGTTCAATTTTTTGAGTCAAGTGTGCTCAGTTCAAAAGAGAGTGTGCAAAAACAGAACACAAGCCTCTCCCACAAAAACAACAAAAAAAAGGCATCTTGGTCCACAATAAA
Organism: Brycinus macrolepidotus; assembly: GCA_037974445.1. NCBI lineage: Eukaryota > Metazoa > Chordata > Actinopteri > Characiformes > Alestidae > Brycinus > Brycinus macrolepidotus. The sequence continues at coordinate 1,028 of JBBPCZ010121994.1, read as the reverse complement.
ATGTATCCAGTGTGACCCCCCAACTCTACCAGAAGCAGCACGACATGGTCTGCAGAGTGCAAAGTGTCCATGCTGCTGTTTTAGTGAATGAAAACGCTCCAGGAGTGTTTTCAGTTTACTTCACTGAACGTGACAAGCCGAAAAAATGCACACAATGAAACAGGCAGAATGAAAGACTACACTGCTAACTTAAAACGTAATTTTGTTGTTTTACTAAAGGATTATGTTTTTGTACTCAATATGTGCCAAGACCACAGGAAGCGGGCATATTCTTTTTTAAAAACAGTATTTATGAAATGCTATATATTATTTATATACAGTTTAAAATGAACTTTTTGCCCAAAAGTAAGATGTTTTTCTGTATCAGTCACATCATTTTATCAGTTATTTATAATTCACATTTTATGAGTCATTTATAATTCACAAAATCATTTTATGAATCATTTAAACACCATGACAACTTTGAGATGACTCTCATCTTTATTCAAGAGTTATTTAAAGCAGTTAACAAGTAAACAACGTATATCACAGGTTTGCTTGAGGGTCTGTTTTTGTTGGATTGACTTTATAACAATTGCCTGCCTCTATGTGTCTCATGAAAACAACAGTTGGTTCATTTGCATGTCAGTCAGAAAGCCTTTTCCTGCCAAAGCAGGCAGTTTTTGGCTGTGTTGAGTGAAAACCCTCTCTAATGATAGTGAAGTCTGGCATGCTAAACTAGATACTCCTAGTTTAAGAAAAATTACAAGTACGTGCACAGAGAGGCTTGAACTTCTGCAACTTTGATCTCAATCTGTGCAAGTGTTCTCTTGGTCAGCATGTATAATATAATATTAATACTTCTTCAAGGTCTGTTTCAGTGAGGTGGGGCTCAGCCTCTTTTCCTCTCAATTACAGATAGCAGACGCATGCATCACCACAGTGCTAGATATCCTGCCATTAAAACCCTGAATGCATTGTAATGCATTGCAATGCATACCACACTTATTTAGATGAACATTCAGACAAGTAGCAGTAAGTGTCATGTC
>JBBPCZ010121984.1:0-26915 GCA_037974445.1 Brycinus macrolepidotus | reverse complement strand
GCCTGTCACAGTAAAACATTTGTTCCCGTTTCTTTTATTTAATCTACTTAATGTGCCAAAGACAAACCAGTTTGACAGGCATGAAACAGTATTTTTGCACCAACAAGGTGATTCAAAGCAAAATATAAAGAAGTGAGGGGTGGCTCAAGACTTAGTACTATATATACATATATGTATACTCATAGAGTTGTAAGGTTGTAAGGTGGACAAGAAGGGATCTGGAAGTGTCCAAATTAATAAATCAAAAGTGGTGCATTGAATGGGTTGTATTCTGTCGGTTATTCCTTATGAATAGATATACATCAGCATTCTTTTCATAATTTAATAGATTTCTTTCTTACTTTTGACTGTCTCCAAGTTAATACCCTCTATTCCTGTGGAAAAGAGGAACGTGTTTGAGTGAAGTACATTCAGTGCGCCACAGTGTTGTCCATTAACTCTAAAGTAAGCGAGTCCAGTTTGGCCTCTTGGTCAGATTCAGTCTGCCCTGGTGACCAAATGGTAAAAGTCTGACATGCTGTGTCCCTCCCAGCGGTCCAGATGCCTCTCAGTCAGTTTTCATGCTGTGCCACTTCCACCCGTTTGATAATCATCTCCTGCCCTCAAAATTACAAAAGCAGCTTTAAACAGATGGAGTTTTCCATCATGGTTATTCTTGTCCCTGTTAATTTAATAAATATCCTGCTATTGGATATCACTGCTGGCATGTAGCTCATTCATATACACCGAGAAGGGGGCTCATGGAGAACCTCCTTCGGTAGGAGAACCTTCTTCGGTCCCCTGAAGAATGATAGCTCTTTAAAGGCACAGTCTACTATTTTTCAGCAGAATCTGTAGTCATGGTCAGTTTAGAATCAGAATCAGAATCAGAAAACTGTACTGATCCCAGAGGAAATTCCTTAACTACATTATCATACCAGTTTGAAAAAAGCTATTTAAAATGTATGTAAAACGACAGTGTGTTTTGCCTTTTCTTTTATTGATAGGAATAGGTCAGGCAGTAATGCTAATGCTGCTAACAATGAATGAAAGGTAGTTTTGTTTTAAGTGTAAAGAAAAGCATCTGTGTCAGTGCCCATGGTAAGGGACAGTCCGGTGCCACAGATATGACACCAGAGTTTTCCTTGAATGAACCATCCACTAAATGAGTCTTTAGGGAGCCAATAGTGGCTCCAGAGAAGCCTTTTGGCACTGAGTGGATGTAAAACTCTGGCGACAGAGTGATTCTGTGTTTCTCGACCCTTTTAAAAGCTCCATTTCCCAGCTCCAGCAGTCCTGACTGTGTTTTTTTTCCCTCACTTTGTTGAGTAAATGAGTGCCAGATCAACAACACTGTCCCTTCTGACAGTCCCGGAAGCTTTCCTGCCAAACACTGACCACTCAGACTGCCTTAGAAAACAAGATTTACACACACTTTATTATTCAGGATTAATTACATGTATACATCAAAAGCAGCAAATAAATTCAGCAATCTTTCACATTCAACCATCCACGACGATGACCTGTCCGTGTGGCATAAAAACAGCACTGGCTGTAGAAATGTGGACTTTATTGACGCGAAAAGCGTTACAAGCACTTCAGCAGAAAGAAATTGCAGACGGCACCTCGGGGACAGTCGCACATTTTCCCAATCCGAGCTCCTTTCCTGATGGCACACTGCTCACCAACGTCACACTGGAGGAATAAAACAATGAGAAAAGAATGAAAAAATCTTATTGATGATTGATTTATAGTGTCCATATCACACACACACACACACACACACACACACACACACACACACACACACAGACTATCTATCCATCTATCTATCTATCTATCTGTCTATCTATCTATCTATCTATCTATCTATCTATCCATCTATCTATGCATCTATTTATTTATACACACACAGCAACTTTGTGCAGAGCTTTAATTGGAAAAATTCAATATTTTGTTTAATTTAGCTGTTAATTCTGCACTATAAGCTGCCCATTAATTCAAGGTAATTACTAAACTATTAATTAATAGGCAAGTCTTAATATAAGCTTTTCCATCAAAAGAATAGACGTTCATAGGATTTTTGATATGTATAAGAATTTTTTCTATAAAGATTTCTATAACTTTTCTATTCTATAACTGGTTCTATGACTTTTATGTAATTAAAGTATTGAGCATAAAGGTTCCTTAATGCTCCTTGGTTAATGGTTCTCAATTTGTGTAGAATCATCAACTTTAAAAGGTTCCTCATTAACAAAACCAGGTCTTTAAGGAACCATTGTTGGAAGCTTCAGGGCAGTGGATCTCAAACTGGACCTTAGGGACCTCCAGAAGGTCAGGTTGCTCCTTCCCAGCTCCCAAATTATGCAGCAAATATGTGGACCGTCTGAGGGTCCCTAAGTTGTTTGAGAGCCTCTGCTTTAGGGAACTAAATGTGGCTTCATCTTTTTTTTTTTTTTTTTTGGGCACCTTTATTAGGAGCCTCTGATCGCTCTACCCACCGTGGGAACGCGTCCAAACTTCTTTTCCCAAAGCGAGATGCGTTTGCTCTGCAGCTTTTCCAGAACTTCCTGGAGAGCTCCAAGCTGTGAGGAGACGCATAAAACAAAACAACACAAACAAACTAAGTAAACACATACACGCAGATCTCTTAACTCAGATCTCAAGCACCTTCAGAGCAGACGCGAGTGAAAGGCTCCAGTGTGGGACTTACGAGCTCCTTCTCGTTGGTTAAGTTGGGGTCTTTGGGGTAGAAGTCTCTCAGGGCTCTGGTGTCCAGGTCCACCTCTTCGTCCGAGTCGTGGATTTCAGCACCGCAGGCGAGGGACAGCAGCAGCGCGCACGCCACCGCGCGCGTCCACACGGAGCTCTCCATGGTCCTGAGCGCAGCTGCAGCCGGGAACAAACACCACACGGGTTCCTGCGAGTCCACTTTTCACGCGCCTCCGCCGAGCCCACCACTTTATATCTGCCTTAACGTCCCAGTGACTCTGTTTGCTCCACCTTTACCATCGATTTGCTTCGTGCGTAAGAGAGACGACACCACATGAGTCATTGCGCAAAAGCTGCTGGGGAGGCTGGCGAAGCCAACCTTCCAACCACAAAGCCTCGTTCCAGAGAGCTTTTTTTTAACACGAAAACAGTTGTGTTTATCTAGCGGACAGTGCAGTCCTACCTGTGGAAGAGGGAAACGTGTCCAAAAAGTGCATTCATTCAACTGTGCACTGACATCAGCATGATCACTGTAAAAAAAGTAGGTAAAAAGAAAATTGTGTGCACATTTTATTCACACATTTGGGTCAAATAAATGCATGTTTTTAGTAATGGCTGGTGCCCAATGCTCTTGAGAGGTCTTTTAACTGCACGATGGGGGAAAATCCCTAATTGACTAGGATACATTTCACATATTCACAATCCAAAACACACTATGTTCAGTCTCTTCTTGTCCAACTGTTCCTTCTTTAATGACTGCACCTGATTCAGGTTGCCTTCCAGTACCTGTCCTTGTTACAAACCTGTCCTGACCGGATCTGTAAGGCTCTAACAGGGCAGGCAGCTGTTTGGTCATGGAGTATAATTAAGAACATTGTACTAAATTAAAAACATCTTCATTTGTTGATTATGAGATCAATAAATTGGACTCTGTTCTTTTCCCTAGAGACTGTGAGAGGAACCATGGCTCTGGTCATTTATCACAGCTTCTGTTTGTACCTCTTTTCAGCTACAGATGCAAATCACATCCGAAAGAAAGGAAGAAAAAAAACACTGTCAAACTGCATGACTCATACGGTACCAATTACTCCATAAAGTCCTCTTCTGAAACTTCACCCAGCTCTGCACCGTCTCATTACAGCCACTGCGACGACAGCACTATACACAGTTATCACTAATTCACTAATGCTTCTCTTATCTGACTGCTAAATGTCAACATGGGAAAGGAAAGTTTCTCTTTTTTTATTTCAAAGCAAACGTCGCCCACATTAATGCATGTGGGTTCTAGCTTTTCCATTATGTTTTTTTCTTTAAACGCTGCAAGAAAATCAGCGGAAAGAATGTGAAGACACTGCAGCTGTCAAAGCATTGATCACGCTCTGATAAGATAAAAGTTGACACGACAGGACGAGGGTGCCGAAGGGCTGGAAGAGCAAAATGTGTTTAAGAGAAATTTCCCTTAAAATGTTATTATTGTAAAGTATAATACCGATTAAACGAAAGGATCCCAAATGGTTCTTTGGTGCAAGGTCATTTTTAGGGTTCCCCAGAGAACCCTTCATTTGATGGATTTTTGAAAAAAAAAGTTTTTAAGTAGGCCTTCACAGGATGTGGACTCTTTAAAGGGTTCTTTAAATTGATGCCATATCAGAATCACCTTTTGGTTCCCTGAAGAGCCTTTTAATTTACGGTGTTTCAGTTCTGAAACCCAAGTGTGAAGAACTTTTGTAAATTCTATACGACCTCTAATATGATGTATATTCTTAAAAGGGTTCTTTCAATCGATTCCATGTCGGAAATATCTTTTGGTTCCCTGAAGAATTTTTCAATTGATGGTTCTTTAGTTTTGAAATAGAAGTCCAAGTGTGAAGATCCATTGTAAATTCTAAGGGGCACCTTGTATGATGTATAGTCACTAAAAACAGGGTGTTCTTTGCAGTGATTTCATAGATGAAGAACTGTTCTTTACTGAGCCAAGTTTTTAAGTATATGTGTGAAAAGTAGTGTGTAAAAGTAGTGTGAAAAGAATCCCTGTAAGAACATAATGTCAATTTCTAATTTTATTTGAAAGCATGTGACTAACTTTACAATGCACAAAATGTCTGTTGTTTATTTATGGGCCATTATGTTTCTTTTCAAAAGCTGCAAAAAGAAGACCTGGAACACAGTATGACTGTAAAAGCAGAGTGTATATCATTATTAGATAAAAGGTGGTTTTAAGTGTGCCTAGTGAAAAAATTACTGAAGTGACCATTTCTGGTGCCTTGATTTCTGACACATTTGCTCAGTTATACACAGAATAAAATGTTCTGGAGCAGCCACACATGAACCTAAGCTCACCATAACCAATGCCAACATCGGCTAGAGGGGTTTAAAGGTTCCCAGCACTGGACTGTGGAGCAGAGGAACTGTGTCCTCTGGAGTGATGGAGTTCCACCTAGGACCTTTAGAATGAGCTGGAGTGACGTTTGTGATCCAGAACTAATCATCCAACATCAACTGAATAATCAATCAGTTGAAATCAGTAGAAAGGTCTCTGCCGTTATCCTTGATTTCAGAAGAAACACTGGATGAACAGGTGTCTACAAACTGTATAGTTTCACTTATGTGTCTTTTCCTGACCTTTTCAGGAAAATGTTTTTTTTCAGAAGGTACAGAGAGAACAACCAGAAGACACTGCAGCTAAAGCATGAACTCTTTAAGTTGCTAAAAAGGGTTCTTTTTAAAGGACGGTAGGAGCCTAGTGGGTAAAACACTTGCCTGTGAACCCGATGACCACATGGTCGCAGGTTCAAACCCCCCACTTTCTACCATTGTGTCCTTGAGCAAGACACTGAACCCTCAGTTGTTTCAAGAGGACTGTCCCTGTAACTTATGATCGTACGTCGCTAAGAGCGTCAGCCAAATGCCCCCTTTGTCCTTCTTTGAAGCAAGACAATTGAAGAATCCTTGAAAAGACTGAAGGACCTCTGTAGTAGCAAAAGGGTGTTCTTCAAGTTTTTTTTAGTAAAGACAATGGTTAAACATGCAAACAAGAGCTGGGGCAGCTGGTGACCTGGTGGTTAGGGAGTTGCCCCTGCGATCACAAGGTTGTGGGTTCAAATCCCAGGAGGTACCCTTGAGCAAGGTAAAGACAGCAGTGATATATAGAACCATGGTTCTTTAGTTCTCTATGATAGACAGTATATGATTTATGGCTCTTCAAAGAATCTTTAAAAAAATGGTTCTATGTACCAAAAAGAGTTCTACTATTCTTATGAGGAACCCTCTTCCGGTACTATATATATATAACACTTTTTTCTAAAAGTGTATGTGGAGGTTCTTCAAAAGAACCTCTTTAATAACCATCTTTTGACCAGTTAAAGGTTTTTCAAAGCCCCTTCAAGAAAACTTTATTTTTTAAAAGAGGGTCATCATTGAAATAATGAAAACAGGACGTATAGTGTTTTAGTAAAAACTTTACTGCTGTGAAGACCGTCAATAGAAAACCAGCGGAAACTCCAGACTGCTGTTTTAACTTCTATTCCCCTCTCCCTGTGCTTTTGCTCAGGAATGATCAGACTGCCAGAGTCCCCCTTTGAATCTGAAGGCTTCCGACCCGAAGTGCGTTTCGGAGCTTTAATTTGAGCCCGAGACCTTTCTTTGTCCAAACAGCCGTAATCTCCCGAACAAAGGAATGCCAGACAGCTTCGATTTTTAGGCTCTCACAATTAGCCGGTGTTTAGATAATTGGCATCTATAAAGCAGGGATTCCCGGAGCCGGCTGTTTGTGTTTGTCTCCGCAGCGCTGAGGATGAAGAGGGGTGGCTGTGCCTTTGAAGTTGACTCTCAAAGGAGACGAGGAAGTGGTGTGTGGGAGAGATCTGAATTCATTATCTCTCGGAAACTTACATCTTTTTTTCATCTTAAACTTCCTCGACACAGTGCTGGGTCCTGTTTCCCTTATCGAGCCATTCCTGACCGTGTGTCAGCGCCCTTGTCCCCTTCACCCCCTCACTCCCATTTCCAGCCTTATAGATCCCTCCTAGGGAGCTCAGTTACAGCAGCTGATGAGAGCTTGGGCTACAATTGATTTTTGGTGTGGGCGTGTAATTATGTTCCTCTCCTCAGATATTTAAATGTTTCATCAGTAATGATATACCCCAAAATATCACTCCTGACCTCTGCTTTGAATCAAGATGACAAGAGGAAACAAACTAAGTGCTTTTAAAGGAAGGCTCGTGGTTTGCGAGCTTCAGTTACAAAGTTCACCCACCTAGTGCTTCAACAGGAACGGACTAAAGCGGCGTCCTCTTTTAGATCACACCAGTAAATAGGGGTTCAGTGACTGTGATGCTTACATACACAGGTGCAATATATTAATCCCACATATATTGGACAAGCTGAGGAGCAGCTGCACCTCAGGTCGAAGCAGGACGTGATCAGACTGTCAGTGAGAACAGGCTGCCCACAATACATAGAGGAGGATAATGCAGTAGGGCTGCAGTGCATAAACCCCTCATTACAAAGACAAATGACCACCTGAGAGGTCAGTGGTATAAAGAACCACACTGATCTACAGAGACGTGGAAAAATGTGATATGGTCAGATGAGTCATTCTTCACCATATTCTCCACAAGTGGGTGAGTGTATGTGTGGCATCCATCAAGACAGGCTCGAAATCTTGACCACTGCTGTGAGGGGAGCCAGTGGCTCCGTTACACTGTGGGCTATATTTTACAGGGCCCACTTAAAAGGAATGATCACTGCAACTCAGCCCAGTTATTCTGACTGGTTGCTTATATCTTATGATGAAACATTTCTGTCCTGATGGGATCTTCCAAGATAACTATGCCCCCCATCCACAGGTCCTGAGGGATCACTGAATGGCTTGATGATTATGATGTACATCTCATGCTCTGGCCTTCGGAGTGACCATATCTTTAACTAGTTGAACTCCTATGGGGTATCTTGGACTCCAGCACTCATCGTCAAAATACACTGAAAGAATGATGGTCCATCCCTCCATTTCCAGAGACTAGAATCTATGCCAAAATCCATTAAAGGTTTTCTGGTGGATCGTGGTGGCCGTAAGACACTATACGTAGTTTTTTCCTTTAAAGGGCACAGATTTTACATTTATCTTGTATTTTATATTTTTCCTTGAGGACCACTTATGATATGCACACAATCTGTCAGAATTTTTATGCAACCATATTACAACCTCACTTTATCCATTACAATTAAACAGCCTGTTTTAGATACTGCGCTTTTGAGACTGACATATGTAAATGAGCTCTGTTATGATTGGCTGGCCTGTATTGTGCCTCATTCAAAAAGCAGGGCTGAAACGCTCCTCATTACTTCACTGTGAATGGGGCGGGGCTAAACTGTTGTATACTGAATAGACAGATGTACGCAAAAGTGTGGGGTTTTGTGAAATGGCACATGTATGTTTCTATTGTCCTTGTCATTATATATATCTCTCTTTTTCAGTGTGTGTTTGTGAGTTCTCTGGTAACGTTACTATTTGTTGTGCCTCGCCGATGTCTTTGTTTCAATCCCTTGAGTCATTTCATGTTTCTGTTTTAGCTTGGACCCTTTGTTAGTGTTTCTGTTTTGTTTCTCATTTGTTTATTAAACTTTTGGGATATCATGCATACACCCTGCCTCAAATCCAATCATTACAATCGAATGGGTATTTTAAAACACCAAAATGTGAAAGTTTGCTGTTTTCTTAGGGCATTAATCCCATGAACTTTTATTTTTCAGTTATTATTCTTAAAATTAAAGGAATAATTCAGTGAGTAACGCTAGTGTCCTTTTTTTTTTTTCCCCTGTCGTGTCCAGCAGTTTAGCAAACAGAATGCGAAGCTGGATGCTATGATGTGTCGGACACCTTTTGTTTTGCCAAGTGGAGCTTTAACGGTTCAATATAAGCCCCTCTTGTAACTTTGTCTTTATTTCTTTATTTCTTTATTCATAATTAAACTAGGTCAAACAGGGGAGAGAAGACAGAAAGAAAAGCAAAGAAAAAGAATAGGAAAGGAGACAACAGAGAGAGAGAAAAGGGGAGAAACAGAAAGAGTGAGAGACAAAGAAGGGATCCAAATGAAAGTAGCTGCTACAGTGTCTTCGCTCCGACTGCTGCAACTGAAAAACAAAAAGCACTGTAACCACACAACAGTAGCCTTTGGTCTTGGGAAGTTTTGTATACGCAAATACCTGTATGTGTGCGCTTATGTGTGCGTGAGCGTACATGTGTGCGTGTGAAAGTGGGTGTGTGTGCATGTGTTTCCGTGTGTGTGTATATATATAACGCTAGTGTTCCTAACAATAAACGAAAGCCAGTTGTTCATTCTAAACATGTCTCTAAACCAGAGGTGTGTCCCAGTGTTCACAGGGTGAAAGGTGGATGAGATCACCAGTCCATCGCAGTTTTGAATTTTATTCAAAATTTTGCATGCTAACTGGTGACTACTAGCTTCAATTCATTGTTACCATCATTAGCAATGACGGCTGAACTTTTCCCTTGAGGATGTGCAGTAATTTCATTGCTTTTTCACGTACTCAGAACTAAATAAGTGAATGTTCTTGTTTACACCTGTTATTCTGCAGCTAGTCTAAATTATTTAGTCACTGCCATGAAAGTAGCCTGCAAGGGCAGAACTTTTTAAACGGTGATTTGTTGCAAATCTTCTTCATAGCTTACACCAGAAACCTTAGTGCTCTGGGAGTAGATTCACACAGTAAATCCACACTGATTAAGGATATTTCTGCTGTCTGCTGAAAGTAGCCAAACACTACTGGCCAGGGGTGAATGCAGTGGGTGACTGCTACCTGATCACAATTTCACAATGTCTGATATTGGTTATACTTCAGTATAGGGGGATATTACAATGCCTTCGGTGTAGGGGGACATTATAATGCCCTTGTAATGCTTTGATTAGGCCTTAACGCTCCAGCAGCTGGCAGTTAACAGGCTCCTCATTACCTTATTAAGCAGTAGCAGGGTGAATTATGCATCATACCAAGCATTTTTATTAATGCATTATATACAACCTTATTCTCAGCCCTTACCTGAGAATTATGTCTAGAATGTGCTTATTAGTGATCTCCGTTAATAATTTGCCCTTGTAAAGGTTTTATTAAGCCGGTACATTAACCTCGCTGCCACAAATGGAGTAAATAAACATCTTAGTTTTTAAAAGGTTTTTTAATTCAGAGGGAATTGATGATTTACTACTGAGGTGCTGATATAAATCAAAAGGAAACACCAAACTAGTGATGGTATACAGCAAAACTAATTAGGTACTTCATTACAGAGTGCATTAATGAACACGTTCCATACAGACCCAACACTCAGGTAATGGCTGTGCACATGATTATGATGTATATCACACAAATAAAAGTGCTCTGAAATTCATCCTAGGAGTTACTAAATAACGTAGCAATGAGCAGCCAGTTATTTAGCAGCTTATTATTAAGGCTTAATAAAAGGATTTTAATTGGCATTATAATGTCCCCCTGTGTTGAAGAGTTACTCATGTTTTATTTTTGGATATAGCCTGATAAATTGTCACTTTAGGTTAATTGGAGATGCTAAACTGGCTCTGGGTGTGACTGTATGACCTGTTTAGGGTGTTACTCCACCATTCATTCCATTGGGACAGGCTCCAGCAACCCCCCGCCACACCAGTTAGGATAAGCGGTTTAGATAAAGGATGGATGAATGGAAATCATTTCCATGCTAATACGTAAGCTATACACATATCATCACTGTTGGAAGAAAACTTTGCATACTCTAACTCAATAGGAGAAGGAAAAAACGTTGTCTTGGACCATTTTTATTGGTCCAGCATGAAATATTTACCCAATATAAAGGATAGCTACTGTTTTCAGCAAAGAAATAAATACAAATAACCTATTATACAAAGTTTTCTTCTGTGATGTTATTAGAATGAGGCATATGAGCCTTTAGGATTAAAAGGAGTTAAAAGTTCTTCACCGAAGTCACATCAGTACAGGCTTAGCCTTTATTAATCCAGCCTGCTCCAGTTCTGTCACCTATGAGATTATGAGATTGAGCAATGTGGCACATTTACTTACGTAATTTACTTTTAATTTAACCAAAGCATCAGCGAGCACCAGCGGTCTACTGACTCATCAGATGAAATACTGTTGGCATTATATTTGCTAGGAAGGAAAACAGGAAAAATAATACATAAGGACTGCACTGCGAGAAAACCATGTCTTGGCTGGCAAAAGCATTTTTAATGTAGGCAATACATCTGATATGTCTCACTATGAGAATGTGAGACATCAATAAAATTATTCAGACTGAAGACTTTTGAAATGACCTCCCAGCCCTGACTGATAGTTTAGTTTGTTTCAAAGAGTTGTGAGGTATTAAAATGGTCTGCCAGTGTGGAGAGGTCAGGTTTTACACACCAGACATTTGTGAAATACTTTAGAACGTAAGTTAATTGTTTTAGGGAACAAGAGGTCAAACCAATTTGACATTTATTTTAAATGGGACATTCAAAAACCAAGTCCAACCTGATTTAAGCTCTTTTCCAGGTTTTTCTTCACACAAAGAGTCCACTGTCAGCAAGTTCCCTGAAACAGTGTTTTTCTTTGTTAAACATTTTATGAAGCAATCTAAAGAACTGTGGACGGCGCTTTTTGGTGCACTTTTGGTGGTTCATGGATTGGGTGAACAGGTGGAGTGTCCAAGAGAAACCCTTCATTGGTTTGGAACACTGAGAATTCACAGATGTTCTTAAAATGTTCTTAAAAGTGGTTGATCAGCCAAGACATCTTTGGAATCCAATTTTTGCTTTTTTTTGTTTAAAATTGGAGCTACAACCACTCAAAGTCAATAGTCACCCAAATCTTCCCCTCAAAACCCAACCTGCTCAAACTGCATCCAACTCTTAACTACGGTGAAGCAGCCTTGTGGATGTGGTTTAGGACACAGTATAACTTACTGTGAGCAATAAAAATGGACACAACTGGACAATGTATAGTCAAATGTTGCAAACAGCTACTTCAGATCAGAAGGGCTTCTAGCAAAGTCTAGAATGGGTTTTTGTGACACACAAAGGAATCTGATCCAAGGTCAGCCCTCTCCAGGCTTGGTTTTTACCTGTAATGTCCATGACAGCCCAGTGACAGTCCTGAGGGAAAGATTTAGGTGACTACTGACTTCTAGTGTTTAGCAGTGATATTAGACTTGTAGCTACAGGTCTAAACTAAAGAAGCAAAATCTGTACTCTAAACATGTCTTGACTGATCGACAACACTTGGGCAAAGCTGGCATCAGATATCTTGCCATTTTGCCACCCCCAGATTCAGTTTTAATTTGACGGGCGTAGGGTGCTATCTGACATTTTGGTCCTGGAGGGAGTATGGGGTTACCCCATTCACCGCCCTTCTCCAAGTACCGACTACCTACATTGCCTTTCTACCATCTGGGGTAAATGAAAGACTAGGTAAACTTAATTTTTCCTTTAAAGGAACCCAAAGTGGTTCTTCAGTGGCATCCCTCCTACCCACAATCCATTTTGTGTTCCTTTGAACTATTCATGTTGTTAAAACAGAGAACACAAAAAGCAGGCTATTCTTGAACACATCATCTATATATAAAATGGTCTAGAAATAATTTGAATATCCTTATAACGTGCACCAATCACCTGAAAAGAAATGAAGAGATATATTGTCTGCATTTAAGATGCACTCATCTGACAGTAAATCATTGAAATGTCTTTTCTGTGGAGAGAAAAGCTGCCCTCTAGAACTCTTTTCTCCCCCCTTTCACCCCGTCACAATTTGTCAGTGTAGGCCGAGGGGAGAAAGCGCTGATTAAAACATCACGCAGGGCGGCTGAGGGGGGTGGAGGGGAGCAGAGGGGATTGGGGGGGGGGGGGGGGGCGATGGGGGCCTCCTGGGCTCCTCACTAATCAGAGAAAAGGCTGAGATACTTCCACACTGGGGCTTTAATTACTCCGAACAGTGCAGCGCAGCGACACTCGGCAGGGCCTCGTTAGCCTCAGGCCTTCCGCTGGTGCTAGAGTGGCCATCAAAAAGCAGGCTGGGGACAGGAAAGGGTGCAGATCTAGTGTGGTCGAGAAAATTCAGCTTTTGTGACCCTGGAGCTGGAATGTTTTAGGCAAATGAGACTTAATCGACTCTGACGGTTACAGTAATCACACTGTGAAATGACCTGCTGTTAATGAGAGGATGAGAGGTGTAACTTTACAGAGAGAAAGAGAGAAATATATATATAGAGAGAGAGAGAGACAGACAGACAGAGAGAGAGAGACAGAGACAGACAGAGAGAGACAGACAGAGAGAAGAAAGATGAATACCATGAGAGAGAGATGTTAGATTGATAAATTTGGGGGGGGGGGGGTCATTTCTGTCATTTCTGCTGCTCAGTGTGAGGAAGATTAGTATGTGAGTAGGTGTCGTCTATGGCTTTGTCCGCTGATTGCGTAAGTCATTTTGATAATAACAATGGCAGCCTATTGCGATTATAGACTGTTGCTTCAGTATTGCATTGCTTCAGAATTGTATCCAGCAGAGCTGAAACAAGTGTCTTGCCAAAGGTGAAGTAAGAAAAAGAGCCTGGGTGAAAGGGTGCTGATGTGCTGTTGGGAGGCAGAGTGATAGAAGCCTCCAGGTATGGGACGGACCAGCAAAGTCACAAAATTGCTCTCTTAAAAAAAAGGTGCCAAAAAAGGATTCTGTTGCTAAAAAAATCTCCTTCTGCCCACTATCCAGATCATGGTTGGAGAACAAACACATAGTCTCATTCACTCAAAACAATTGTGTTTAATGTCCATATTATCTCAAAAAAGCCTTTTTTTTTTAAAAAAAAGAACCACTTTTTAAACAGAAGTGAACATAAAAAAAAATATTTTTTAAATATGTATATTATATATATTCTTTTACATATGTGCATTTTGGCATTTCCCTCCAATATTGGTCATGTCCAGTTCCATCCTTTAACTGGGCCTTCCCCATTACATCGTACCAGCAAGACTAGCCGGGCTTCCTCCTAGACATGTGATGTACATCTTTTTGAATTCCCACTAACACAATATCATTAGACAGCTAAACACGCTTGGAGGAGAACACTAACTGCTAATTCTGTTACATCAGCTAACAGGCGCCTGCGCTGGTTAACATCACACTGAGTGATGGAGGAGCTGGAGAACCACCTTACCAAACGGAGGGTCTTATGATTCTCTTCAGCCACAAACTGTGGTGGTATCAAATAAGGATCGAACTTTCAGTGGAGGGTTCAGTGGATGGTCCTTTGAGGGACTGTAAATGAGATGTGTGAAGAGTGTGAAGAACCTTTTAGGAGCTTAATCCACCCTCTAAACCAGTTAAAGGTAACTCAGGTGTACGTTCAAGCCAAACAGTGTGGATGACTTTACAGTGCCTCACTTTTTACATTTTTTCCCCTCACCATTCTGTTTCTTTCCAAAGGAGTACATATTATTATCGGATAAAAGATGACAAGATGGGATAACAGTACTGAAAGGCAGGAAGCGCAGTCTGGAGCATGTTTCCAAACATAATAATGCTTCGAAGAATGTGCATGGAAGGGCACAATATAACATATTTGTGTGTTTTTGCGAATTAACCATATTTCAGTTAGATTTAAAAGCAACCTACACATTTTTGCTTCAACTTAAAACTAAAAGCACCAAGGGCTTTGTAAAGTTCTCATTCTGTTTTTTCCGTTTCTTGTTTTTTCTATGTTCCTTGTGTCTTTTTGCTTTCTTGTCTATGTTGTTGTTTGTGGTCTCCATGTGTCTTAGTTTACCTTGGCCATGTGTCTGTGTATCCATGTGAGCCTGTTGTTGTTTTGGTCTAAACCTGCCTTAGCCCCGCCTCTTTGTTAATCTGTTCACCTGTGCCTTGTTTTTGTCTCCTCCCCTGCCCAGGTGTTCACATTTCCTTAGTTAGTCTAAAAACCTTCAGTCTGTATTGGTAGATTCTTTGTATATCACCTGTATGACTTGTAATTTTCCTGTTAAATTTCCTGTTTTTTGCGCTTGTGTTTGTTTAATCTTTTTGCCTCTCATGTTTAAGTCTTGCCCTTCAGTGTTGTTCTTTGTTATGTACCCTTAGTGTTTTGCCATGTTCGTGTTTTTTGTTTAACCCAGTACCCCATTGTTCATGTCTGTATTGTTGTTGATTTTAGTATTAAATGTTCGTGGATCTCGCACTTCCATCCTGCTTGCCTTGACCCTCACTCATTATAGGCTTAAGTGCAACGTACCCCACAGCTATAACAGCAACATCTGTAACACTGTTAACTGTAACAGGCTGAGAGGCAAATTGTAGCATTCTGGTAAACCATTCAAACACAGTTAACGTTACACGTTTCCATGTTGTTACAACATTCCAACCTGAATACATTAATATATAAGCATCAGAATTAATATGATTAATGTCAAATGGCTGCGTCAAATATGACCAATTCATTTTTGACCATAAAGTAGAAATATCAGCTCAGTAAAAGCAAAATTTACATTTAAATATGAAAATGATATACATTTTGATCTTTATATACAATACATTAACTGCTAAACAATACATTTTATCTTTAAACGTCTGAGGTGCTTTTTAATTGTCCTGTGCCTACAAACATCCAAATAAGGAACTGTTTTGAATATATATGCAGGAAGTATTCTCTCATTGTTTTTTTCAGGGGCTTAGTTGTAACACTGCGTAATGCTTCTGTAACTTATACTCACAACACAAAATCAGTATTCAGAGCAAATCAGTAGAAACATGCGAAATGCTCTAGGTGGGTAAATGCTCTAGGTGAGTGACCCTTATAGTCACGTGTGAACACACCACACAGCGTGAACGGTGCAAAATTCTTTTGCGTTTAACCCATTCACCAAGTGAAGCAGTGGGCAGCCAGCGATGCAGTGCCTGGGTGCTGTGTGTGGACAGTATCTTGTTCAAAGGGAACCTCAGTGGTGCCACTAGCAGTCCTGGCATTTGAACCTACACCCTTCTAATCACAGGGGCAACTGCCTAACCACCAGGCCACCAGCTGCCCCATTGTGTCACTGGCAAGGTAGTGTGATAATGGGGGTCCCTTTCTGAAGGGACGCCTAAACTTTTGCATAAGACTTCATGTCCCAGTCAAGAATCTCTTAAGAACCCTTATTTAACGTCTGTAGTGACACATAAGAGTCAGGGCTTCTCACCCAGGTGTCTCACTCATTAGAGCAGCAGGGGATCTCTTTGTGCTCAGGATGGTGTGGCTCAACTCTCATACCAACCTGGAATAGAAGCAGCGGGACGAGAGCACATCTGTCTGTTGAAGCGAGAGAGACTTTCAAGTGTTTCTATTCCCAGAGGATTGATTTGTGTCTTGTATCTGTCTGTACCAGGATAAAAAAATAACCAGCAAGAAAAAGAAAAACAGAGAGAACAAACCAGAAACAATGTTGTGATGGGGACGCTTCCCTGCGGCTCATCAAAGGCGGCTGAAAGATGAAAAACAAAAAGTTGTAACATGTGCCTCGTTTACGTAACACACCAGATAAACTTTGGTGAGGACGCTTAGCTGCTGTTAGATTTTCCCCTGTCAGCTGGAATCAGCTTTATTTTGACAAGATGTTTTCTCTCATAAATGGTTCCTGTTAACAGTGCTGAATAATGAATGCTCCCCCTCTTTTTTCAGCTTTAGTACTGATGCATCAGATAAGGCAAGTAGCTCTGCTGGTGAGGTTTATGCTATGGGTTCAAATAAGATGCGACATACATATTGTATGCATTAAGAGCTGGTCATGTGATCTTAATAGCAAATGGAAAAGTCTGCTTAAGGGGAAAAAAGCCTTTCCATGTCTCTCCTGAGCCTCACCTCTGTCCACTCCTGTGCAATTTATGGCCCGGGGCAGCTGTCGTCCCAGCAGACTATATGTGGAGGAGGCCGGGGGTCTGCAGCCGAGCCCTCATGCGTCATCATGAGGTAATTAAGGGTCTTTGAAAAATCGGCTTCAGCGCTGAAGCTTTCGCCCTGCCTCCACAGCTTTATTTGTACCGACGAGACGCATGCTTGTTTTTCTAATTGCACTGTATGACTGCAAAGTCTGTGTTCTGTGGCATTAACCCTTAAAATATTGCTAAAATCTCCTCCCATCACCACCCACATAGTTCTTTTTTAGTCTTTAGCTCTCTGTCTTCAAGTTCAGGCCTCTAGACTACAATCAGGGTTGACGAGACACTACAGTCAAAATAATAGAAGAGATGAACCAAAGGGCCTGTGATTTTAATAGTCCTTGAATGCTGACTGTATTTATTTGATAGATCCGTGAGGAATTGTGCAGCATAAAGTGATAGGAAAAGTATTTGTCAAGACTGGCTGTAGCCAAACTTGGCGTGTCTGGTCTATTTGACCCCAATAATCAACTCAGTTTGACTAATTGGTTGATTGAGTAACTATGGGTACAATTTACTTTTCCACAGGGCATTTGATGGTGGGTAACTTTTTCCTTTAATAAATGAAATGGTCAATAAAAACTGTATTTTGTGTACTCAGGTCTATAAATAAATATGTGAAATAATGAGGGGGCAAATACCATTTCATGGCCTTGTAATTAAATTTACATAAATGTTATTAAAAGAAATGTAAATGAAATAAATGTAATAAAAGAGTACATATTTGTCACGTCTGGGCCACCTCGGTCACGCCCCTTACGGAGCCCATCCCCTGAGTTTTGACCACGTGCAGCCCTGGACGCAGAGTGATGGCGTCATGTGTTGTTGCGTGCTTGGTCATCGGGAGCCTAGGCAACCCAGGTGTTAGCACTGAGCACATTAGCTGGGTTGCTAGGCGCCTGATGACATGTCCATGTGTGTCTCATTTCAGTTAAGTGAATCTTGTTTGCTGGATGATTGTTTGCACTGTGTGATTGGCTGTCTCTGTGTGTGTGTCTGCGGGGAAAACAGTGGAACTACTCGACCGGCTAAGAAGGCCATTAAACCTGTAGCTCGGTATAGAGACCGAGCCTTCTCTCCCTCGGCTTGGATTCTTTTGCAGGAGTGCGAAAGTCCCTCCTGGAACCACCTTGTACTTGTGTTGACTCTAGTGTTCGTGTTTGGAGCTCAGGGAGCTCATCCCTCTGTTTAAGTTCATTAAACCTGTTCTGAGAAACTAAAGCTGATTCCTGCAGTTGTGTTCTTCCAGTGTGCCTGACATGACAACATTATCAGATAAAAGATGACAAGGTGGGATAACAGTACTGAACGGCAGGAAGTGCAATCGAGAAGTGAAATCATGAGGGGGGGCAAATTAAATGCTAATTAGGTGAAACCATGAGGGGGCAAATACCGTTTCATGGCATTGTAATTGAAATAAATGTAAATTAAATAAATGTAAATACATTTTTGCAAATAAAGCCTACAATAACATCCAGTAACAAGAAACAATATTGCATTATTTATTTTTGTTCTCAGTGTATTTCTGAATGCAGTGAACACCTTAAAGGTCTGCTTTAGGATACATTCTGTCTGTAGCACTGTGAAGTGTGTAAAAATGTCCTGTAAAAAAATGTCCTGTATTTTGAATGGTCTAGATTCAAAAGCATTAATGAGATGTCAGAAAAGATGACATTTTCACTTCATGCAGTGACGAATTTTTATTTATCTATTTATTTTTTTTTATTTCCGGAAGTGCTAAATGAGGCAATTATTGTTCAGAAGTGAATATTCCCTGGATTAGGTTATGCAAACATTCTCAGACTGATAGGCCGCACAAACGCCCACTTGAAGAAGGTCTAATTACTGAAATGTCAGCACCGCTTTTAGCAACTCAGAATTGTGTCATTTTTTTCAACTTGCCTATTACAGCATGGCTCCAGCTCAGATGTAGTGAACTCGAGGTCATGGTGTTATAACAGAGTGGACAATTGGGCCAGCTTCACAAGCTGACATTAAAGGGGAATTTTTCACAATTTTTGCATCACCAAGAGGCTAAGATGTAAACAAAGTCACTCAGAGAGGGTTTGCTGTGAAATGCAACTTTCTAGAGAAGTTTACCAAATCAGAATTGTTCACCGTGGTGGTGAATGGAACCAGACATCTGAAGAAGTTCATGCCTCTAAGAGCTCCCTTATAGAAACTTATTACATGAAATGGTTATGAACACACTGCCTGATGCCTGAGACATTGTTTAATGATACTTTTTTGCCGTAAATTATTTAAATGCATTCATGGTGGAGGGATACATAGCCCTCCCCCCAAAAATATGTAATTTCCAGATTTATCACTATTTCATCATTAGTTTTATTTCTATCTAATATTTAATCCACATTACATATAAAAACCTAGAAGACACATGTAAGTTCACTGGTCATTTTGGATAGTAAATAAAATGGCTGAAGATATTGCAAGGCAACTTGGTGAGTTTTTCTCACAGTGGAAATTGTGAAAATTGGGGCAATTCCCCTTTAATGAGCCTATCTATGTTCCACCCACAAAGATACTCTGACATAGTCAATACAAATACCAAGCAGCTTGATAGAACATCAACAAGAATCCCATCCAGCCTAATGAGAAACAGTTCACTCAACTTATGTGATTTACATTCACTATTAAAAACGAAGGTGCCACAAAGGGTTCACTGAGTTATACCATAGAAGAACCATTTTATTTCCCCCAGAACACACTTCACATAGAATATCCTTTCATTTCCCCTCGTATAAAGATTTCTTGACATTATACCATGAGAATACTCTTTGTTGCAAGTTATTTTCAAAAGTGTTGGATGCTGGGTTTCCAGTTTAGAAGCTGAGCTGGATGGTGCTGTAGGAAACTGAAACCAGGCAGGTTGGTGCAGTTTGGTGAATCTTTTTTATCATACAATAAAAAAGATTGTGATTGTGATAATATCAATCACAGATGAGCTCCAATATATTGTAATAGTGGCCTTTCACACTCATATATGATAAATACAGTTTAAATTTAACAACCTTAAATAATAATTAATTGATATGCGAATACTTTATCCTTTAATAATGAAATAAATATTAATACATATAAAATAAAGTAGGGAGGAGAGAGATGACTCTCTAAACTGAAAAGCTGACACGAATTGAATTGAAAAACAAATGCTAAAAGATTAACAGGATAAAAAAAAAAACCAAGTCAACAAGAGCAAAATAAACCTAAGGAACCAGGAGAAAACACAGGGCAGGATTCAAGGCACGATGTAAGGTAGAAATCATGATGGGAATCATGGACAGAATTGCAGGAGGTGTCAGGGTGTACCAACAGAGACTCACACAAAGACAGGGGTATAAATACACAAGGGTAAAGAGGGAACAACTGAGACAAGGCTGGGTTACAAACAGACAGGTGCAAACGCTAAACAGGAGGAAAGGACAGGGGCAGAGCTAGAGACAAAAAAAAAACAGAAAGCACATGGAACCGGGATGAGACCAAAAAACATGAACAGAAAGTGACAGAAAATAGTAAAATAGGACAGAAAGTGACAGAAAGGAGTAAAACAGGGTGAGCCGTGCCTTTACATAACCTTTTTTCATAAAGTACATCAAACTCTTTTATTTTAAAAACAACGTGGAAAAACAGTTTAATCCACGATATGGGCCCTTCATTGAAAACACAAGTGACACATCTACACTCACTGCTTGCACGGGAACTGTGTTTACCTCCCGGACCATTTTTTTCATCTGGAAGGAAACTCATTACACCAGACATCGTCCTCCTCTGCCAACACCACGAGAAACTGCAGTAACACCGGATAAATAATTTAGGAAGCTGTGTTCACCGCAGACTTGGTAATGACTTACATCACTCACGGTTTTCCTGTGGAGAATTTGCGGAGCTCCCGAGGCTGGCAGCTAATCCTTTAACAAACAAAATAGAATGATTTGCTCTAAACAGGGAAAAGAGGTCCTTTGTAATTGCAAAGCAAAGATGGAAAGCTTTTGGGAGGAATTCTGAGTTTGTATATGTATCTAACGATATGAGGATTGGTGGCATAAGAGTAAATCACCTCTTCTTTTCCCTCTTTAAAGCAAAGACTGGGAAGAGCAACTCCTTTACTCTTTCCTGAGCCAATAAAAATTCAAATTAAGGCCTCATTAGCAGGGGTGCTATTAGGAACTCTGGCACAGAAACACTGCTGCATCACACTGAATATTCTACCTAATGACTGCCCATACAGTGCTGTTTCAATATGAGATCAACAGAAACTGGTTTGTGCATAAAAACCTTTTGCCCACTTTGTCAGAAACCCGTCCGCCTTCCTGGTGTACAGTTAGACACTACAGATCATCCGAGAAATTGTGCATAGAAATAAATGACCTACAGTCTGTAACTGTACACCTATCTAGAGCCTTTTATTTCTTCTACTATGTCTTTAGAACACATCTCTGCATTAAAGGGCCCGTATCATGTAAAACCAAACTTTGCTCCTTTTTTCATACAACAGCTTCAAAGTGTATCCTTCACTGCCTAGACCGTTCATACAGTCTATATACGGAAACTAAGCAAAATATAACACATTTTAATCTGTTGTGTTTGTGATGTCACAAAAAGCAGCACATTTACATACATCTGGATATTCAGCCTACATCAGTTGAACTCCATCTATTTAGTGCTTTAGTCTGGGCTGCTTTTTGGTTAAGGCTCAATACAGGGAAGCCTATTAGAACAGATCTAAATAACATATATCAGTCTTTAAGAAACAATAACCAAAACAGCCTGCTTAAGGGTAAAAGAGAGGTTGTAAATGATCAGGTAAAACGAATTAAGACTGCTCTGATGCATGAATTTATACACATACATTTATAAGTCACATACACCCACACAATAATCAGTGCAATAGCCTGATGCTACTTTGTCGGGGTAAATCATTATCAGTATGTGAATCACTATGTGCATTATTATCTTGCTGTGACGTGCAACAGTCTACCATGTGCAATAGCTTGCAATTTTCTTATTTTCTTATTTTGCTAAAACATTATTACCGTACTATTGCATTATTATCTTACTATTATGTGCAATAACATGTAATGTCCTTATCGGGTGCTGAAACATCATCATTATGTGCAATATCTTATTATTATTATGTACGATAGTCTTACCATGTGAATATCACTGCTTATATCAATATTACTGAACTACTACTATGTGCAACAACTTATTCCTAACCACTATTTGTGTTATTAGTAATTCACTTAACAGTAAATTATTTATTTATAGTATAATACCCCAGCATTTGTGTATATAGCACAGTGTATTTCAAACTGTTTTTTTTTTTTTTTTTTTACAGATTTTTTATTAGATTTTATTAGCTAGAACAGACTGCTGTTAAACGCCTGTGTTTCGAGAGTTTACTGAATGTAGAATTTGTCCAGGCTGAAGCGTATAACTGAAGCCTTTCATGTCACCCCATACCAGATACAGATCCAGGGTCACACTGATCTGCTTCAGCATCCCTCTACATTCTCCCGCGCCACATCAGGAGTAGTTTTGCTCTGAGGCTGTTTTCTAGGACATTCAAATGTCTTCAGTGTTTGAGGGTTTTTTTTTAATTCCAGGTCCTATCTTGCCTTTTGACATAAACCACAAAAATTCCGTCAGTAGTTCAGTTTTGTGTCTTGATGCACTCACTGTAGTTTTCTGTCACAAAATAAATCTGCATTATGAGTTGTAGGACCTTTTAATGGCCAGTAGGTGGCAGCACAGGGGTGTACAATGCAGGGCTGGAAACGGGAGAAAATATCAGGTGATACAGAGGTGATAAACACACACACACACACACACACTCCACTGACTTGTGTTATACAGTTTGTCAGTTACACCACACCTACACCTAAACCTCACTCTGACCTTGACCTCAGGAACCAAAGGGAAATTTTTCTGCTCTTTTAATTTTTCCTAAAAAGTTACATTTGAAGTAAAAAGCATCATCCTTCCATACGAGGACCAGCAAAATACCCCCATACTACTGATTTTTAAGTGTTCATGTCATTATGAGGACATTTAGTCCTCACAAGGGGATGAACACACACACACACGCCCCAGTGGTGCAAGAGGAAACGGTTGCAAATGAGGAAACAGTAAAAAAAAAAAAAGAAGAAGAAAGAAATAAAAGGAAGAAAACACATCAAATTGAGAACGTGTCCAATATTATGACGGCATATTTCAACCAAAGAAAAGTGGCCCTTTGACGAAGGAAAAGAAAACAGAAGTTGAGGCTCGTTAATATACGGTTGCATGGACGATTGATTACAGACAAATTACAAAAGACAGCCATGTACCCCTTCTTATCCTCAGCTTAAACTACATTAAACAACCTTAAATTCTACAGAGCTAATATTTACAGACACTCATGATGATAAACAAGGCAAAAATTATTACAGAATCAAAATAATAAACTTTATTAACCTTTGTTTCATCAGTACAGACAGAGAAAATGTTCTTGGTGCTTGAGTAGTATCAGACACGTTATAGATACATGTGTGTACATTCAGTCTGTGCATGGACTACACACTTTAACTGTATATTGTGCGTTTACTAAACATATTTGTGTCCAAAAGTATTTAGACAGCCCTTCTAATTAGCTACTTTTAGGACCCCTGTGGTTGCTATTTTTCCCGTCTGCATTAACGCTTTAACAGTTCTGTTGAGGTTATTTTGGGGTCTTCGCTGGTCTTATTAGTCTCATGAGTTTGATTACATTCAGTAATCCACGTTTAGGGGATTTTGAAGTATGGCCCAAAGGAAATAAACATAGGTTTGCTGTACCACCATTAAAAACTCTCAAAACTAAAGAGAAGCCATAAAGAACTATGTTTGGCTCCTTGAAGAACATTTCAATGGCTGTTATGTTTAAAGAATCACTTTTATAAGTGACGTACACTTTTTTCAGGTGCAAAGAGCCTTCTCTTCATGTTGTATATACCAGTGGAAGTTTCTTCCTGTATCCGTACATCCAAGCCAAGACCCATTTAGGAGCCTTATTTTTAAGGAGTGAAGGATACAGCTGAGACGTCGAGAGACTGTGAATCGCTCAGTGCGTAATTTTCCCAGCTTTGAGAAAGTGATGGATCATTTTCATATAGCAGCAAGTAGCCAGTGGTGAAGTGCCGGAGTGTGATGCTGAAATATTGATGTGGAAGGCCGAAGGGAAAATCAGCTAATCCCACAGGTCATTTAAGGGGAAATTGCTGCCGATCTTTCCCAACCGTAATGCTTCCCTGGCGAACAAAGCTGAAATGTTTTCAGCATTTTTACTCATTATGTAACACAAATAAGCACACGGTAAGCATTCAGTCACTTTCCCCTCATGAATTTCAAGAACAAACACATGTAAAATTGAGCATATTTCTTAAGCTTTCTGTACCACTACAAAAAAATATCATGATATGACCCTGACGCAATGCTTTGCTTCCTCGGTGCTTATTAAACACCTACAGTAAATGAGTAATGCAGAGCGTAATTTAAGAATGGGATACTGCTTCTGAGACCAAAGGCTTTACGCAAATATAGCAAACAGGAAACCACAGGACTATTCGGGCTTGTACGGAATTCAAAAGCAGCTTTCTTTAAATAAGGACAGAGGCTTATGGTCTATCAAGATCTTGAAACATTCAGGGCTACAGTTTTTTATTATGTCTTTTATTATTTTTGAAATCTGGGGCTGTTCATAAAACATTAGAGACTGAAGCCCCGGATGCCCAGGCCTAGCGAGGCCCCTGAATAACTGTAATGACAATTTCAGGAGTTGAGCTTCATTCAGACAGAAGAAGATCCTGGTTTAGTACATTTATTATATTTTGTACTAAAAATGGACCTCTTTTTCAGAGGCACTGATAAAAGTGTTGGACCCTATTAAAGAATCTAACACTGGGCCCTTAATAGTATCTAGTATTCTAGTATTCTTTTGTAGACAGTGTTCTCTGAGGACCCTCTGTCAGTGCTAGGCTCTAGGAATTGTCCCAACTCACCTCTCCTTACGCTGCGCCTGCCTCTTCACATTGTTTTCTAATTTTTTGACATAATTTGAAAGAAAAAAAACAAACAGCTGCCCTTCACATTGCGTGCATATTTTATGATATATGGTCCAGCGGAAATGGTCCAAAATGACTTGGAATATTAATATTAACTCATATTAACTTTCAATTAAGTTAATATGGTTTTTGCCATCTCCTGTGAAATCCTCATTTCTTGGTAGTGACGATTTATCACACACAAAAATAATTAAAAGGGGTAAGAAGTAAAAGACATTTTTGGTTCTGATCATTTCTGTTAGAACAGAACCATTTCTACAACCTTAGTGAGCTATAATTGTGGACACAATCTCATAATCGAATTGGATTCGCTTCTGTTAGACCCAAGTAGAAGAACATTTTTTCTGAATGTGGATGATTTTCTTATGTCGATGAGATTAGTTGGTATACTATAGCTGGTTTACTGGTATACTATGGTTAGATGGGCACTGGGATGCCAACCACATCTAGCGTGGTCCTTCACCCTCTCATCTGTACCAAAGCTACGTTCGTGCCCTCTGTCACTATTAACAAACTCAGTTCTTTTTTTCAGAATTACTTCTATTACGTGTTACATAAGTAAAAATATCTGCTGACTGAAGAAAATAAAATTCAAACTCTAACTTCATGACTAATTCATCATAGCTAGTAGCTACACGGTAAACCTGTTGCTCCCTGTGAATAAATTCAGTTTATACTTTTTAACTGCACCTTATTAAAGACCAGAGATTCAGGAGTAAACTCACACCGTGCACCTTTAGCCAGTGTCCGATTAAGAATCGACCTTAATTTGAGTCTGTCTGTGCTCAGTCATTTAGAAGGAAAATAAATTATGCACAAGTGTCTTCAGGGGAATCATTAAAACACCTTCAGGAGCAGGTCAGGAAAGGGTCCACCTAACCACCAATATATTGACATTGCTTTACTCTCAGGAGTCACATTGAAACCACAGTCATGGCTGGAGTTCTTGATGTAAAACCTGAAAGAAATCTGTGTACAAACACTTGTCAATAACCACTGATAACAGAGATGACACAGATCCAATACCTGGGCCTGATTATACTGGAATGAACTGGTTGCTAATGTTTGCTAATGTTTTTTTACTGGATTCAACTGGACTTTCAGAACCCGAGATAGTCCATCCAGTTCCAGTGTCAGTACGGTCCCAGAGGTTTTGCTGGATTTAACTAGGATGAAGAAATATCGTTTCCAACAGGGCTTTAATAGATTCAGTGGGATTTAACTGGATTCGAAAAGATTTTCCAGCTGTTTTCTGTTAGAAGCTCCACAAATGCAGGCGCCGCTAGAAATGTTTCAATTTCCAGGTAAAACCCTGTAGAATTTTGTACTGGTGCAGTCTGGAACAAACAGGATTTTCTGACTGGTTCAACTGGAATTTCTTTGGGTCAAAATGCTGAATCATATATCAGGAAAATAAATTATGTTACAGATTTAGTCTGAAATACCACGGAATCACTTGTAGTGCCATTTAAACCGAAGTCATGCCTTAACAACAATCGCATCATGTAGCAAAATTCTTTCATAGTATTTGGAATCATAGTGATATTCTAGAAGCACCGGATATTTGCACACATTGCAATTTGCACACTGTGATATTTCAGATATTTTTATAATACATTTCCAAGAAAGAAATTACCTGAATAAAAAAAAAACTGTTATTTGGAGTAATTCACATTACATTACAATTCTTAACTGTGTCCTGCTGGGTTGTGGAGCGTTTAAGCAGTTACTTTTATAAATTACACAGATCACTTAAAAGCTTTTTGAAGCTTGATACTTAAGGTATTGCTGATGGAAATACAAAAAGTGATTCTCTAACAATAATCTTTATTTTTTAAATCTAGACTGATTATTTCTTATTTTCAAACAGTCATGACACGATGTGGATTAAAAGCAGCAATTTGTGTTGTAATATGGCGCCTCGATCTGAAGTCTGAGATGTGCAGCATAGCAATGGAGGTAATTAAATTTTTGCTCTACTTCCTTAGAATGGTCAAGTGAGACGTTAAAGAAATACATTCTGGTGCTTAACACTGTTAACACAATCTCATTTGAGCTTCCGAGCCAGTTCAGAGAGACAGAGAGAGAGGGAGAGGGAGAGAGAGAGAGAGAGAGAGAGGGAGGGAGAGGGAGAGAGAGGAGAGAGGGAGAGGGAGAGGGAGAGGG